>PQVD01001244.1:715-18705 GCA_003012265.1 Setaria equina
AATTAGTTAATTAATTAATTTATCATTTACAATAAGACATTTCTGGTCATTTAATTGCTAATTTACAATTATTTTTCGATGGTGGCGACAGTTTGAGTGTATACCATGGCCAGAAGATTTATTATCACTGTTATGTACATTTATGCCAAATAAAGATCTGAAAAGTCAACAACGCAGACATACCATTGCTCGTTATGTGAATTTAATGGGTGCTCTTGTCTAGTTAGTTATTTTATAGTTTGTTAACAAATACATATTTAATTGGCGTATAATTTTCTTTTTTCTATTTTTTTTTTTTTTTTTAATGAAATATTTTCTAATTAGTGAAATATTTTAGTCGAGAAATATCGAGTACAATTCGACGTCGTTTTCCATCATTATCACATTTGGTCGAGAGTGGACTTCTCACTGATGCTGAACTAAAATTACTTACCGAAACTACGGTTAGATATTATGATTTGGATGTTCTTTTTTTTTTAGTATAATTTCTCTTTCTTTTTTTTTTAAATCAAATCTATTAATGAATATATTTGACAAATATTACATTTATAGAAAGATATTAAGAATATAAGATGGATGATACCACTTCATTGGGTTCAACAAATTATCGTCGATGAAGTAAATGACAATGCACCTTCACAAGCTCTTGTCAACCATTTCATGCAGGAATTAAAAGCCTATCGGATATCATTTCGTAAACTATTCTCATATGATTGGGTTTGTGTACCACTAGTTTACACTCAGGTACTTTTTTTTTTCATTTTCTCAGTTATTAAGATGTTGAAAAAAAAAAAAGAAAAAAAGCTTAAGACTAGAAAATTTTTGGAATAAATAGGAGAATATTAGACTGATCTATATTTGAATGAAGACTGATAGATATTAATGATTGAAGGTAGCAGCTCTAGCTACCTATTCATATTTTGGCTTTTGCCTCTTAGGCAGGCAATATTTGGATCCAACGAAGAAATATCATAATTACGAGGTCGATCTCGTGATCCCGATATTTACGATTGTTCAATTCCTTTTCTTCGTTGGCTGGTTCAAAGTAAGTATTACACTGTATTGAATTTTGTGAAAATATTTTCTTTTTACGTCATATATCCATTGGTAATAGTATTTGATATCAAATAGAGGGGTTTTTTATTACTGTACTTCATTGTACTGTGCAGCAGGGTTGCAAATTCTAATACCTGATTTAGATTAAATGTGTCAAATAATCCGATAGTCCCCCTTAACTGATATAGAATCCAATTTGGATTATTACAATGAATTGCAATTCAGGTGGGACAAAATTTAATGCGTCCCTTTGGAATGGACGATGATGACTTCGAGCTTGACTACATCTTCGAGCGTAACGTTGCTGTATCCTTTGCTATTGTTGATCGACTTCAGATGAACGATTATGGTCTATATATATATATATATATATATAATTAATAACAATAATAGAGCTCATTACTAGTATTAAGTGTCTTTATCCCTTTTTTCCGGACATAGTAAATTGCAGAACCACTGCAGAAGGATAAATTTTGGATAACGGATGGCTGTGGAAATATATCAATGCCACAAACAGGTTTAGCTAATCAATACAAACAGCGAAAGCCTATTAGATATGTACCATCTTATAAATCAAACGAAGCCGAGAAAAATAAGATTAAATACAATGCGTGGAAAAAAAGATGGAATGGATACGAGTAAGTTCCACTTACATTTTTCCTACATGTTAACTGAGCTCAGATTTTAACCTCTTTCCAAGAAAAATACATCACCGTATCTACCAATAATCGATAAACAAATTTTTACGAAAATATCTGCTAACTTATCAATTTACAGTATAATATCATGGTGAAAGTAAGAGGAATTTTGGCCACAAATGACTGCCATCTCGACTATTAAATCGACAGCATTCTTTCCTTGAACTCGAAGAACAATTAAAGAGAAATTACTGATTACTCCTTGGACAGGATATCTGCCATAAACAGAGTTAATTGGCGCTACTTAAAATGCAATATAAAACCCGCAATAAACTTGAGAAGGGACAATGTTCATTTATCAGGATGAATAAAAAATATATTACTTGATTATCGTATCAGCAGTTTGTTCAGTTGTTTTTTACACAGATTTTTTGAAGCAGTTCATGTGTTTTTTTATTAAAACATTTTTTAAAAAGAAAAAAAAAGGATAAAAAGACCCGCAAGAACAAACATTATTCGTAGAGATAAGTATATAATAAACAGTCTGAACTCTTTCTGCTTCAAAAATACGCAGACAGAGCAGCATCTCACTAACTTGAAAAAACCTGCAATATTTACTTAGCATCTCCTTCAAGCCCTTTCCGCAGTTTTTGTCGTTTTTAACTGCTTCACCGTCACTCCCCACCCGCCTTTTTCATCGTACGCCACTGTTAATGGATGTTAAAAATCTATGCGACAAGCGGAATGCGTTCCAAAGTTTGTGCATTATGAGTATCGACAGCAGTTACACGAGAACTCAAGATATGAAGTGCAGGTGTGTCACTAATCGTCTTCTTATCATCAGCTATCAATGGTTTCCTCTGATCATCTCCTGCTCTTGCTAATTTCGTCTGATTCTGAAAACTGCTTAATATCACAGCAAAACGGGAAATAGAAACAAGTCCGAATTTAACAGGTTAAACAGCAGAATATTCACTGAGGAACCTTATCAGATGGAACAAAGTTGACAGAATTTCGAGTTGTATTCACTGATGTGCTTCTTTTACGCATTCCCTTATTTTCTCCAGTCGTTAACCTGAATAAAAGTGAGTTACTGTGACTCGGATTGAAATGATTAATTTCAACAAAAGAATACAATCATACCTTCTAGTGATTTCCTGCAACGCTGAACTAGCTGATTCTTTGAACTGAAGTGCAGAGAGGCGCTCTTGTTCATTATTTAGTCTGAAATAGTCAGGAGTTTTTTATTTTTCCAAATCACACTGTTAACCATTACCATACAATAATTCAACTTACATTTTCACAGTTTCTTTGATTAATGCACGGGTTTCTGCCAATTCTGCTTCACCAAAAGGCTGAAATGCTTTCATTTAAACTGCATGTAGGATAAAGAAGATACTGGAAAACATCACAGCCTTCTCTAGCTAGTAAACCAATAGAAGCAATTACAATATGTGAATAGTTTGAAAGCAAGCACCTCCAACATTGTCTCACCTGATGTCGATACCTACAATGCTCAGCCAGAAAACCAATCCGTTCACACAAGTGTTCCGACAGAGAAGGTAGAGCTATTTGACGGATTCGAAACAAATAAGCATACATCGATTCACCTGCTATGCGACCAAGATCACCATTTATAAACTCTAACTGTCGTTCTGAAATCCAGAGATTGCTGAAAATATCTGATCGACGCAATATCATTGCTTAAATGACAATAAATAATATAAAACTTTGTTAAGTCACAACAAATATTGATAATAACAAACCTAACTAAACATGAAACTTAAAAAATTAAACAGAAGCAAGCTCATAATCAAATCAGAAACCTACCGATTTCTCGCAACTCGTCCATAGCAATCATTCGATTAATATATGGTGCGTTGGCATCTAAAATCAGTCAGACTCACTCGAACCAAAACATTTTACCATTCCGTAAACTAATACTGATGAAAAAAACGAAAAGAAAAATAAAAGTCAAGCTACCAGTGCTGAAAAACCGAACACCAATGACCAGAATCATTGAACAAAAAAAAAAAAAAAAAAGAAAACTTACGTTCTGCAATGGTTCCAATTTCGGTAAACTTTGGAGCACGTAGAAGTTGAAATTGCCGGACAATTTCAATGCCTCGGTCAAGTTCTTCCTTTTTACGCTAAACAGGAAACAAAAAAATATGCTACGTATTGGTTCCAATTTCGATGAACTTGAAAAGAACTATAAAAACAGAAGAAAAACTAAGAAAAAAAATCAAGTGCTCCAAAGCTATTTTATTATTCGCGTTTTATTCAGCACCACTATATTAATGCTATCCAGTAATTAAGTAATATAGTAAGTGCTTCACTAATCAAAAGTCTACCTAATTTATGGCAATCAAATATTCTCTTTCTGACAATAATCACCATATCTGCACGATTACAAGATGATTGCTCAGTTCCCAAAAGTAAACGTGAATTGAAAAAATATGAATAAGTACCTTTGATAGACCTGCTCCAACAACGACATTAGCTTCTCGACGTACGCTATTATCACGCATCCGAAATATCTGCCGCTGTACAAATATTGTCAAAATGATAATAATCTATAATTAATGACAATTATACAATGCCATTTTCACATGATTTATCAGTACAGTTAATCAATCACTCAAATACTGCTGTTTCCAAAAGTCCAAATAATTTATTAGCCAATAAGTTTTAGTCTAGCATTACGTGCACTTTATTAGAAATCTACAAAAGATAATGTTACGAGGTAGAATTAATAATTAATCATTCTAAGGCTTAAGTCAAATATTATTTACTAGGCTTGAGCCTAGTATTATTCATACTATTAGAAATCAAAAAAAAAATGATGCTAACTGATATGATTACTAAAAATGGAAGGATTTATTTGCCAGTATCAGAATTAGAAAGAAAGTAAAACCATACCAAAATACCAATTGTAAATAGAAAGAGTACAGAATAGCCATCGATGACCATCACTTGTGTATGGTCTCAACTGGTCATTGCTCATCAATGACAGAATGAAAACTACACGGTCTCAGTCTGATTTCCAATCACCTAGTGATATATGTTGTGAAATTTAACTCAATTTCAATTAATTAATCCCTTATTTATCGAAAATTAAAATTCTATGAAAATGCTAAATTGTTAGTTTTTAAGCATTTTGTTATGATGTTAAATTTCGCTCAAGTTTAAATTAATTTCTGGACATACTTAATGAGTATTTACTAATCCTCCTAGTTTTCACTCTTTTTTTTCTCTCTCCCATCATTTCGTTTATTTGAGACGAAAGATTATGGGACTATGGGATTTAATAATACTACACCCTTACTACTATCATTTCGTGATTTTGCAGCTAATCTTCGACCAAAAAAATTGCATAATTTGATACCGTAACTTCTGCATACCTAGCTTTTGCATACTGTAACTTCTGTCATCCATTATTTTTTAATTATTATTGGTGAGTTGTTTTGGTCATAAAGCTAAAAATTGCAATTACCAGTAAATGCGTAGTATACTGTACTCTCTAGTAATAATATGCAAAAGATAGTTATACCTTATATTTTTCCATCGTGCTACCGTAACTATAACATGATATTACTGCACACATCGTCTTGTCGTAATTAAAATATCGCATTACCATATGATATTACTGTATACATGTCTTTATATTATCAAGTATCTATTGTCTGATCTGCTTACATTTCTCAGAGATTCTAGAGTTTTTTTTTCTTTCTAAATATATTTTGATGAGTGGACATGCAGAAGTTGATATGTACATTAATTAACCAATGTAGAATTTAAAGATTGGATTGAAAGTAAAGAAAATTTGGAAGTAAAAGTTTTTACTTCATCTCAGAATACATATTTCTTTGCTGAAACAGCAATGGCAGTAGTTGTTAGAATATTCCACTCAGCATTAAAATGTCGAATTTTGCTTCTTTCAATATTCACTGACATGTTGCTAAAGAAAGTCTTAAGTTTCGAATGAGAACGACCTGGTAATTAATTAATTGTCGAAAATCATATTCGCTGAGATTTTATCGATTTCAGAACGAGTCATAGGCCGCAGCGGTGTACCATATGAGGAGAGAATGCGTGAATGCTTTTTCGGTTGTGCTGATATGGGTAATGTCATGACAGGAGTGTCTATTTCAGGTTATCAGGTGGTTATTGTTGAGTATTTGCTGGATATTATTCTTTGAAAGTCTGGAATCCAGGCTACTAGATAGTATGATTTAGGAGTGGGAATGATGATGTGATACTATGGCTGATAATCTAGGCAGCAAACTTGACCATCATTGCAAGTAGTATTATTTGATAATCTGGACTCTTAATACCATGATTTGATAGTACAAAAAGCGATAATAGTGTAGTTACAAGTGTTGCGTCCACAAAAAGTAATAATGATCGTTGTTGGTACTGTGAGCTGATAGATGGATAGTAGCGATGTTCGCTTCTCTGAGTACTTTGGCTAGTTGGAACTTTGATGATGTTTACTGTATAAGAAGTAATATGACCCACCATACAGTGATGTTGCTCATTGTTGTGCCATAACTTGGTGATGTTTTGAGTAGTAGCGATGTCATTTCAACGAATATCATGACTTGGCGATACTGTGATGATTTTTACTGTACTCAGTGACGTGACCTGTCAATCTACAGTAATGATATTCATTGTTATGTCATGATCTTTGGATTTGGATAATGACTGTAATTTGATGTAAATGACATGCAGTGCTTTTTATATCTCTTTCAGGGCAAAAGATGAGTGACACTGATGCACCTCCGCATGAAGAAGAATGTGTGGAGAGTAAAGAGGATGATGGTGAACAGAGAAAAGACCAAAATGTACCTGGTTGGTGTACTTATTAGTTGTTGTAAAGTGAGCAGTTGGTCTGGGTAGAGAATCGGAGCGGAGGTTTATTGAATTGAGGATGGCGAAATGCCAATTTATAGAATAAACGAGTTGTATAATTATCGTTTTTTTATTAAGCTCCGAGAGATGGTGAGGAAGTGGATCATGTATGTGTGTGTGGTACGGAAGATGAGGACTGCACACCGCTCGAACTACCTCTCTCATCCGATGGTACTTTATCGTGTTTCACATTGTCGCATTCTTTTCCAAAAGCGGTTGGATTGAAATATAAAAACCCTGCAACAGGCTTATTCCGTAGTTTACCGTAAGTGATTCTGTGCTTTTTGTAATATATTATTCCACGGTACTTTAAAAATTATAAGGCTTTGAACTCTCGTTATATTGGTTGGTATATTTTTTATTCTTTTTCAGTGTGGATGAGGCGAAAAAGTGTGTGATGGCACCGAAGGATGGTTGGCATGGTCATCGCTATGTCGCGATCATCGATGATTGTGAGTTTTGTAGAGTTTACCCTCCTTTTTTCTGGGTGTAAACTTTTGGGATTCAGGATTATACCACCCTGGTCAAGCAGTAACAGCATCAGTGGCAGCTCGGTTTCTGTTCCATCTCACATATTAACGCTTTATTTATGCTGTTGACACGTTCAGCTGGATGTTTTAGCGTTATCGTCGAGTGACAGACTGGAAGGACAGTGCGGACAGACTGATCGATTAAACATGCCCGTTGATCTATTCGTCCGCAATCTATCATTCAAAACTACTGAGGAACAGCTCAAAAAGTTTTTCGAGCAGTACGGTGAAGTGCAATACGCTGAGGTTCTATTCTTGAATTTACATATCAGCACAAATGATTACTTTTTTCGTAATTTTATTTGACGTTTCCTTTCTTTGGTTCTGTTGTATACCTTTAGGAAATTTATATCCGTAGTTTATACAAACTAAACTGGGCTATTGTCAACTAACTGTAAGTGGGAAGGACGGGAATGAAGTCGATGGGTGATATGTCAGTACCGGTAGGTGTGATCTGGCGTTAATATCTGTGATGTGGTGCTCTCGACGTTATGTTGTTTTGTGTTATCCAAAAACTTTTTCAAAATTGGTTTTTCTGAAAAAATTGGTGATTATTAGGACAAGTTGTTAATTGTGGAAGTTTTTTCAGGTGAAGAAGGATTACAGGACAGGTCTTCCTAGAGGCTATGGTTTCATCAAGATGAAGACCTTGGAGGACCAAGAAAAAGTGTTAAAAGAAGGCGATTTCTACATTGACGGTCGCATGGCCCAAGTCAGTGATAATTTCGTTTCTGACTTTCTTTGTTGTTCTTCTCTGCAGACATGAAGAGTCTTCCAGGTCAAATACCCAGATCATGGACAAGATGGTGGTGATCAGGATGACCGAATTACAACGAAAATATATGTTGGCCGAGTGTATGCTGAAATTACGGAGTCTGATCTTCACAAATTATTTGATGAAGAAGCAAAGAAAATATCACCACTTGCCAAGGTATTTTGATCAAAATATCCACAAATGTAAGATCTCCTCTTTTTTTTCCCTCTGCCATCATTTAATTACCAGTTAGCTTTTTACGTTAAAATACCGTTCAATAAATATTTCTCTATCTTATCTCAATAAACGTGTAGTATAAAACATTGCAAAAAAGGATGCAGTGTGGGCTAGAAAATCAAAGAACACAGTCAAGTATGGCTCATCTATTTTAATTTATTATTTTACTTGTAACGGACATGGCTGCTCTTCTTAATGGTGTTTCTATAAAGCAGTGCCTTTTAATCGAATTTAAGAAGTAAAAAAACTTGAAATTGCAGGTTGAGCGAGTATTCCTACCTAAACCATGTCGCGGTTTTGCATATGTATCACTAAATGATCCGAAGGTAGTTAAACGTCTTTGTCAGATTCGCGACTTTGTTTGTGCTGGAAAGAGCATCTATGTGAGCATACCTCGTCCGAAGAAGCAGGAATCGGAGCCTGCACGTTACTCTGGAATGAGGGACTATCGTTCGCATCCATATCGATCCTCTTATGGTCGATGGGATGACGAACCTATAAGTCGTAAAGGTTATTACAATGATGATCCTTATGCTGGACGAACAAGGAGCTTATTTGATGACTTCCCATCATCTGGTGGGTACGGTGGTCGTTCAGGGGACATGTATGGTGGAGGCGGGTATACTGGAAGCAGTGGTTATGGATCGGGTGGCTCATCTAGAAGTTGGCGATAAACAACCTCTTCCATTCGTTTATTGTTACTATAATTTGTTTGCAAAAATTTTTGATGTTTGTAATTCTGATCCTTTTGTGGATTCTGTATCCGAAATCTATTTCATTTTCATATTCTTTTCTCGTGGAAATTTGTAACTTTATAAAATAGTTGTGTTCATTACTTTTCTCTCATATTTATTTTGACTCAGCAAGAAATTAATAAAATCAAACTACAAAATATTTCTGTTTACTACTTTCCTTTCATATTTATTTTGTCCAACAAAAAATTAATAAAATAAAACTGAATGACCCATACAAATAGTAAAGAAAAAATTCCTTTCGAAAAAAATTTGCTCATCGGAAAAATCACATAACACACATAACATTGTATTCTTTTGCTAAATTATGAGGAAGCAGAGCTAAACGGCAGAAGAACCGCCTAAACGCCGTTGTGTATAGTGACATCCTATTGGCCAATTAATTTTGTACATGATCGATTATGAAAATAAACCGGTGTGGGATGAAACATAATGTATATTATTATGACTGACTTTCCCTTAGTAGAAGAAGCGAATAATTCAAGCTGATGATTGTCGGGAACTCAAGACGTGACACGTGAGAACAAGACAACCGTAATGCCATAGACAACACAAAAAGCTAGTTGAGGGATATTCACAGGGCATTTAGGACAACATAAAGAACTTTTTTAAGTGGACTCATCATCCGAAGGTTGTGAATGGATCACTTTCTGATGACGTTGTCGTTTTAGTGGAGGAGATTCTTCACCAAACATCGCTTTCTCCATCACTTCTGTGACAAGATGTGGGTTTGTCTCTTTCAGCAACCGCCATGCGTGCGACGAAAAAACAGAATGGTTGGTGCGTAACTGTAACTACTCAGTGTGAATAGTTGGTACCAATGTAAAATAATAATACCATGTATATTTATTAAAATCGGAATTTGGAACGGGAGAAATCATAGAGCAGAAAAGGAACATAAGCCAGCAAGTATTATATCATCATTTAAAATAGAAAACAAAAACAAGATATGAAAAAAACTAAAAACAAAAAAAGTTCCTCAAAATTTTATATACAGAAAAGGATGGAGTTTTTTAGGTATGGTAAAAACAAATTGAGAATATGCATTTTAGATAACGAGGTTCTAAAGTCATCCACAAACTCACCAAATCGACTACAGCTCTTCGAAGTATTCTACAATTGTAAAGATCAGCCACATATAGCATCTCTCCCACATTATTTTTATCAACCTGACTGCAAAGCTTTCGTTCGCAAATCTGTTTAAGATCATCAATTTGATATCGCTCTGCTAATATTAGTACATTTGCTACTTCGGTATCCAGTTCCATTTCCCCTGTGTACATATACCGCAACATAGACCTGCAAAATTTCTATTGAAAAAGTTGGTAAGAGCGATGCGATATCAAGCAATAATATGAATCTCTAGATAAAGGTGTAAAATGCTAAATCCAAGAAAAAAAAAATAAAAATAAGAAATGGTTCGTATTAAAGTGTTAAAGTAAAACGGTGGATAAAAGAAAATAACAGCACGAAGCATTACATAACGAATTTTATGACAATAATAACTAACCCTACTGTCAACTCTGTAAGTCAAATACTGAAAGAAAGAAATGACTGAGTACCTGACTGCTTCATATTCAGCATCTTCAATAACAACTTTCTTCTCTGTACTTTCTATTAATTGGTCATAAGAAAACATTGCTTTAAATACCTGCAATATATAATACCATCTCTCGAAAAATATCGTACCTCTTTCATATTGCTAAAATACATAACACTTATTTAGTTAATGATCTGATTTCCGCCCAGCGGATTGTAAAAGAAGCTTACCTCGGAGTGAGCTGACAGAACAAACTTATTAACAGGAATCTGTTTTCCAGAACATTCTAAAACGCAATCCGCCATAAAACCACTGTCAAATGCTGCCAACTGCCGCTTGACAAAATCACTACTTACCTAAATTATGAGTGGTTGAAGAAAGGATGCTGATCAGTAAACCATTACTTCAATAAATACCTACCGTCCGCGCATTTGTGTTCAGCAATTTCCAAGAATTGTAACACTGAGTCCGGCTGATATCTGGCAATAACTCGATGTGGCATGATATAACAAGTGAACCATCATCCCGTACACAATTCAGAATCTAAATATCTTGAAAATTAAGGGGAGAAAAGTAAATTTAGCGAGTCCAGATACATAAAACTACTGAAAGGCCCCACTTTCATTTGTGCAAACTTATTTTCCTACGATGTTGTAAAGGAAAGAATTTTTCACTGGTCTAAAAGTACTCGCCTACTCATTACACTATAAAATGAGTCTCTCAGACTTCTTAAACTGCTATTCTTTCTATTTCTCTTTGCAATGTTTATAAATTACACTCGTGAAGTAAAAGTACAAACTTCTGAAAATGAATTGAACGAACAGTATTTTATTAACCTTTTGTTTGGGGATATTACGCAAACCCCAGGAATGTCCACCTTTCGGAGGTTTTGCATGGAATTCACCAACGTTAACATTACTAAATAGTGCCACTTCTTTGTCATTTAAAAAATGAAACCGATATTCTACTTTGATGCGTACCTGAATAAAAGCTGTAAATTATATTACCTTTTTCTTATCATGCACTGGATGAAATTAAACGAAATTAAAAGTGATAGCTGGACTGGATTAGCATGCTTGGGAATGGCATGATGTGGTACTCAAAGATTATTAAGAGATGTCCATTTGTATGGTGATATTAAAATAACTGTCGAAACCTGAGAAGAAGCGTACCTCTTTCGTTGGTGATGTTGAAGACATTTTTAGAAATAATGAGACGTTATTTGCATTCTCTGCACGTTTTCCTCCCGGATATAGGCATAATTGCCAGAAAGCTTCTGGAAGTTGTGGATGACGAAACAGACCTGTTCTTAAGCAATTCCCCGGTAGCGCAAGTTTCACGAGGGTAGTGAAGTTTTCGATCTGCAAAAACATTATCACTTTATTAGCAAATGCTCTACCCTAATTTCACTTACTTTATTCACTTGGGTTGCTCAAGAAAAAGAACGATCATCTCACCCAACATCAAACTTGCCTACCCCTCTTACTATACTTTTGTCAGTCCGTAATTAAACAGCTTGAGCAATAAATAGCTTTACATATCCTCTGGCCTGTATCTACAAAATAAAATATATACATAAGAAAATATATATAACTGGATGCAGAAAACTAAGCTTCGACTTCCTTAATCATCGCAAGTGCTTTCCAATAATGATGTCGAGACAGTTATTACTCACATTTAAAGATGGTGGTCAGACGGTCTACTTTGATATAGATTCTTATGCTTAGCAGGAAAGAATTTTTGACACTACCAGATGAACAAGGCTTACTATTGCATTGAATACTCCGATTGAAAAAAGTTTCCAGGTCAAACAAGTTGATTTTATACAATTATTATGCAGAAATAAGTCAGTGAGCTGTCTTATAAAGTCGTAATTTATACAAATGAAGTCAATTATAACAGGCCTTCTAAACGGTGCCAAAATCAAAGCATATAAAAGCAGCTATAAAACTAACAATACCTTTTCCATTGCGTCAACAAACTGTTTTAAATCAAACACTTCAATGCCATTGTTTATTTAAGTTTTACCAAGTCCTTGAATAGTAAGGTTTCTTGTTCCACTATTATTAATTACCACTGCGTTAGTGTTTGTTAGTAATCTAATTTCGTAAAGCCTGATTTCTTTGTTACGCTAACCATCTATTTGCATCAGTTGTCCCAGATTCTTCATCAATCGTTACTTAACAGTTATTATCGATTCTTTTTGCAGACTATTTAACATCCTTCTCAGAGAAGTATGACAACAACCTTCCTTTCGTTTAATACATATGTACAAAATCTTTACCCTCATAATAACATCCATTGTCAATTCCAGTAGAACTAACTAATTTACATCAGGGAACACCATTCCAGGCGAACTAATGGATTTCACGCTCAAATTATTTGATATTGGGTCATTTTTAACCAGCTTAAAATCGAGCAAAGTTTGTTTCTAAAGCCTAATCTTCCAAACCAAACAACATACGAATACAAATAGTTCAATCAGTTTTGTTCGTTTTTCGACCAAAATGAATATACCGCTTATTTTATCTTGAACTGCTTAAATAAATTGTTTTCTTTCTTACCTTCCACTGTTGACTAAGATGTAATGCATCCACAGGGGTAACGTAGGAATTCTTTGTATACGTACTGGGAGACGTATCGCAAGTATATTTCTCTGATCTACTCATAATGAATTCCTGAAAATCATAAATAAGCATTTAAAATGACATTACGAATTCATAACCTATAGGTTTCGCCAGAGGACTTTCAGAAAAATACTTATATGTAGCGGCCACTCCAAACTAATCTAAACATATGGTGGATTTCAATTAAAATAAAAACAAATTCATATTTTCAGATAATAAATTCTGCTCATTTTAAGTGAAAAATATGTTATTCTCATGTTAAAAAAGCTTTTAGACTTTTCTTTTACTTACAATGAATTGTAAAACGACTTTAACATTCCTTTAACGCTCAATATTTGTTCAGAATTATAACATGAAAATGTTATAATTTCTAACATTTCCAGTTAAGATAAAGAAATAGGAGAAAAACTCCAGTTATGACATAAAAGCAAAGGAGTTATTCCATGTCAGAAGGATCAATAATATACTTCAACATTAAAAGCAAAGTAATTTGAAATATTTTCGTCATAAAATAAAATCTTCCGAAAAGATATTTTTTAATCACTCTTTCTGTCGACTACACTTGCTGTAATAAACTAGTTTCAAAAACCAATTTATTTAGCCTAATTTCAGAAACCAATTTATTTAAGCCTTTTATGCCCTAATAGATTGTTTTGCGTCCGTATTCTAAATAGCAGAAAACGGATAAAACTGAGAAATATGCAATTCTTCACTAAATGATCAAATTCTGATCAACTCAGTGATCAGAAGTTTCCGTGTCAGTACATCCCATTTTTCCCATTATTATGTAGAAATCTTCCTAGGAGTAAGAAAAAAATAAATAAATAAAGAATCATTCAATTAAGAGAGGAAAAGAGATAAGTTATAACTGTTTTCAGATGAAGACTACATGACTAAGCAGTCAACAGGTATATGATCATTTATACGTTCCATAAAGTGATTTTAAAAATTTTCCAATATTAATTCTAGCTATTCATTTAATCTTCTCACATACAATATTAGTATCAAAATTGTCACATTCTCCTAACCAATACATTTCTTTCAAATTTCATACCTTGAAATGAAATATGAAATGAATCAAGGAAATTAAGCAGGTATTATAGTAAATGGTAGTAAATAAAAAATAATGAAAAGAAAAAAGAATCATTTATTGTAAAACGAGAACAATATGTCTATTAAAAGATTCGCTGACCTTTTAACCTTCGCAGACTAACAATGATCAGTTCATTCCATCCATCTAGCAATACCAAAAAAAGAAATTAATATAGTACAATTACAGAGACAGTTCAAAGATAAATTAAGTGAAGAGAAAAAAAAAGTCGACAATTTCTCCAAATACCAGTCATCGCTGTTGACTAAGACATCTCGAATGCATTACCCAGTACTCTCACCAAACACCTGAAATAACACCTGCTCATACTGCTGTTCCAATAGTTACGAAGGCCCGAACCGCCAAATACTTTTTTTTTGTAAAAGATGGCTAGTCCAATACGGGTTAACCCTGAAGGTCTCGGGATTGTAACTGGCCAATGATTGAGGTTAGAAGCTTGGTATTGGAAGGCAAGATTAAGTTCCATTGTATTTTTGCATGAAATTTGAAATGTAGGATGATCAATTCTTTAGCTTTTCCAGTGGAATAATAATTTAATTCGTTAAATGATGCATGAAATATTTCTGCATCATTCATTGATTTTTTGATTTTGATTGAGATATATCAATTTTTTTTCGATTAAAATATAATTCATTAATTGAAATATATTAATGAGTGACTTTAGTGAAACAACTTCCCTCGTTATATACGCAATATTATTTTCAATGAAAAAAAAATGATAGTAGTTAGTTCAATTTGAAATTCGAGATTGACGGTATTATTGATAGTTATTGGTAGTGTTATTCGTATAACATGCATTGTGATGTTCAGAGGTGGAATTTAAACTTCTATGTTAGAAGGATGAAGTTCTCAAGTGATTAGCATGAAAGTTAGCTCTCGGGGATCGTTATTATTGTTATTTTATTTTATGTTATTTTATTGCTAGAATTTATTGCTTATTAGCCATTGTTATGAAATAAAATTTCATGGCTGAATGAGTATCGATGATGCTAAATTGATATCAAATATACGTTGTCAGCTTGACCGTCTTATCTTACAGTTGGCTGAAATTGAACAGGAAAAGTAAGTTCTCCAATGTTGACAAGTAAGCAAATAAGATTTGACGTTAAAATAAGTAAGCGATAGAATGACAGCGCGTAGCTTTTAAAGTCGATGTTAATTAGGGGAGCTTTATATGAACTTTCGATTATTATTTAATATTTGTAAAATTTCAGATTTGATTTTGGTTCTTTTTTTTAATATGAATACTTTTTGCCTTATCATTAGCTTCGATATTTTTTGGAAAAATATTTGTGTTTTGAAAATAAATAAGATTAATACCTGATATAGGGTGCTGTTTTTTTAGGGATTCGATGGATGAAAATGAATACTTGGAAATGAAGAATGATACAATGGAACAGTTAAAGGTGACGTACTTTTATCGTTTTAATGGTTTATATGCTTTATATTGTATAGTGTCGCGGAATTTCTATTTCTTTGAAATTCTTATGGGGCTGTGCAGAGAAATTTTTGCGAAACTTGTATTTGACAAACTATTTTTCAGGAACTGGAACGAACATTGGATCGTATGGAATGTGGTGATGTTTCACTAATTGATCAGCTAACAGCGACTAAAATGGTACCCTCATTATGAGCATTTTCTTTAATTAAAATTGTATCTATTGAAATTCTACGAAGCAAAGTTCCCTATCTGATGGATTCTTTATTGCAATTTGGTATAAAATACTTATCAACGTTATTATGAAATTATTTTCTGCATATATGCCTTAATTTATTGATTTTTTTCTTTTTTCCTGCTTGCTTAGGCGATCCAGAGCACAATCAGTGAGGCCTTCAAAACTCCGGAAATTGTGGCGATTTTTGCTAAAAAAGAGCCAGCATTACTTCGGCAGAAATTAATGCAGGTTGACTTTTTGATAAATTTAGAACTTTTTCCATTAGAATTGTGATGAACATCGTGGAGACTTGAATTATTGATATTGAGTGATGGGAGAAGGGAACATGATAGGATGAAGCATTCAAGAGATTGTTTATTGATATAGGAATATCATCATGATATATGTGCGTCATTTTCTATTTTTTAGGTGGAAACCGATCATCGTTTGCGAAAAATATCAGATGAAGTATTTAAAGCCAGGAAATTGGAAATTTTGTATGCCCTCTATAAATTGAATGACCACTTATCAGCAGAAGAGCAGACTCTCATAGAAACTGCTTCTGAAATTCCTAATTTCCATTTTGAATTAGCTTCGGGTCGTTTGAGTTGCGACGAATCTTTTATAAATGTTAACTTGTAGTACAGTTGGTTTAATTTCCCTAGTACTTGTGGGAGCTTTTTCGGTATCTGATATCAAAGTGGATATTTTTAGTTGAAGTGAAATAGATTGGGGATTAATTTTTACCTGGACATATCTCAATTCCTTCCTAAGAAAGATTTCTCAAAACTAGTGAAATTATATTTGTTGTTCAAAACGGACCAATTTCTTTTCTTACCGAATAGTTAAAGGTGTGTCCTATCTGCTGGAGTCCTATGATGCATGTGGCTATGAGCGAATGTTATGTCATTGATCCTCCTGTTTCAAATAGTTATTAATGAGAATTTTAGGCTTAGCTTGTATAATTTTTGTATTAAAACATTTTGCACATACAATTGAATTTCTGCTTGTCACTTCTACGTTGATCTTTTTCTCCCAATAAATTTCCAACTTATAAATTGTTTTGCATTTTCAGCTGCACAGTTCCATGGTAGGTATTGAGCAATAAAGGTCACCTTGGATATGGCAATTTTTGTTAAGCAATCAGTAGAGACAATTTGTGTAATTTTCACTTTTTCTCTTCATAAAATTTTATTTGTTTCTGTATTGTCATCCTTATATATCATGGAAATATATATTTGTTTTGTTGCTTACTGGATAACTGCTCATGAGAGATGAATCCAAAAATAGACATAAAATTTCAGTCTAAAAATGGATTTTCATCTGATTCATATCAAATCTGTGTTTTGTGTAAATTAAGTTTATTTAATTTAATTTAAGCTGATGTCTGTCCCATGCTTACATATAATGAATGTTTCAGTTATTTTTGACCATATTTGCTGATATTTACAGATAAATAGTATACGCAATAAAACAATTCATACTTTGATTTTTTTTCCTTTTTTCTTTTTTTACAAACTATAAAATGGGTCAAAATCAATCATTTTCCATTCGCACTGTGTTATTTCATGTCATCATTCATTAATTCTATTATTATTATTATTATTACCAAAGAATAATGATAGCAGTTAGTGAGAAATTATTCCGATAAAAATATTTCTCTCTTAACATTTAATAAGATAAAATGAAATAAAAATCTAGAGTATATCAATCTATCTATCATTCATCTTTCCTCTTCTATCTAAAAGTTACCTCATCTAAGGGGGAAAAGGGAAGAAAAAAAGTGTTACCTTAGAAATTGCTTAATTAGCGACAATTTATTGCTCACTTTTTCTCCTCTTTCTCTAAGGGTCAAATACATTAGCTATTAATTATATTAACTATAATCATTGTGCATATATGATAGTATATATTATATATGTATACATATATGTGTCATTTATCTATCATCGATTTGGCACTAGAGTGTTAGCTTGGTCTAGCAAGCCTAGTCTTATCTCTCATCGCTGTTCCATCTATCTCATCTGTCATCTGCCAAACTTGCTTCCTTTCTTCATCGCTAACAGTAGCCTGAGGCCTCAATAGCTTACTTACTTCACTTCCCCCGCTCACCCACGCATTTTCATCCTTTCCTTTCACTTCACCACCCCCGCTCACCTCACCTTATTCTGTCTTT
>PQVD01001245.1:9259-28884 GCA_003012265.1 Setaria equina
GTAATTTTAATTACCGGTACTAAATTTCCGGTAAATGAATGTTTTATTTTCAACATATTGATTATGAATGGTAATTTCTACTTGGTTTCGGCTCATCCGACGAAAAATATCGAACAAGTCCCGGTTCAATTAGCCAATTTATACCAGTTTTGGTACCATTTATAAATTCTCGAGCAGTTTGAATTACTGCCATTTCTGGTCCAGAATAAAGTTTTGTTGGCAAATTGCTAGTCATCGTAAAAGCAAGCTCGGCTGCGAAATGTGCACCAATATTCGTTAATGGTGGATCGATCTATTCAAATTAATTTTCAAATTTCCGAAAGAAAAAAAAGGAGAAAAAAGTCGTTAAGAATTTTATTCGTGTGCAAGAAGGCCTAAAATAGCTATTTCTTCTGCAATGCTCATTTTGTGAATGCTATTTAATTAGACGTTGACTAATTAGACTACTGGAGAAATTTTCGTTTATTAATAATCACATTGCTAGGTATTAGTTAATTAGAAAAAAAATTTTTGATGATATTACTATTCACGGAACAAATTTCTTTTTTTTTTTCAACACCAGCTTATATTGATTGATATGCTAATACGGTTAGAGGAGTACTTTGGGAAAAATAGAAAACTTTGAGTGTTAAATATTGAAATCTTATTTTTTAGAGAAATCATTTTATAGTTTAAAAAAAAAAAATTTACCAGGAAATCATTATTTATCTCGCGTTTTCGTAAAGTATAAGGCATATTAAGATCATACGGCCTAAAAAAGAAAAATAAAAGGCTTAATTAATATGTAAGTTGCTCTTAATCTCATCATTCCTTTTTTTCGTCATCTCATGATATCATGTAGAGATTCACTCGAAGTTTCCTATGTTTATCAGGTTAAAATAATAAATGAATGAGTTAAATAATTATTTAATTTTGAGAATGGATGATGATTAGAAAAGTTTTAAGAAATGATATTGTAGTCATATCAAATATTTCCTCTCATTTATCTCAATATATATATATTTTTTTTGTATGATTAATGAAAGGATAATAAGGCGATTTCTAATAATCATCTCTCAAAAACTTCCTAAAAAACAATCTTCACAATCGTCTTTTGAAACTTAGAATGTTATAATTAATATATATATAATTTAGGAATGATTAATTTTTTTTTTTTTGAAACTTTTCAATTAAATGGCTAGATTGAATTAATCAAAATGAAACAAAAAAAAACATGAAATCATTTTGATATAATAAATAATGACATATAAAGATGCGAATCGTTAAAAGCATTTATTGTCCAGTTTGGAAAAACTTCAGAAATTGTTTCACCTCGTCTCATAAGAATTACTCGAGCATCATCTGTAGTTAATTACACTTCATTAATTTCGATTTCAAGTTAAAAAAGTGAGAAGTACTACTACTGAAGTATTGCCAAATACTAAAGTATGAAATTGAATTTCGATTATAACTAATATATATCTCATATGATTTTTCCAGTATGTTTTTCTGCTTACACTGTGTGCCATGTAAATTTTATCAAATTCAATGAAAATTGATATGATAAGAAAATACCCTCATTGAGATGCCTAGCTCGTAAATTATCAATCATGCGTATTATCAACTTGTTTGCAAAAATATCATAATCATCAATTTCTGTCATATCGTTGCCCTAAAAATGAAACATCTATTCTCTTATAATTGAAATTTATCATTTTTTATTATTTCAAATCTTTTATTTCTCAAAAATCCCAAATCGACTTATCCACAATTTTGATTCATAAATTAATTATTTACAACTGTCATATTAATCTGGGATCATATAATGTTTACATCAAAAGTTAGGAGATAATTTTATTTTCAAAAGTTTTTTTTTTAGAAAATTCAAGAATATATACCCCAATCAGTGAATACTGCTGCTTTTCTTCACTCTCATCATTTGTGCTACATACTGGTAGAGATGATAATTTGGTACTTAAATTTGTTATACTTTTCATGCTGCTATTATCATTTGATTCATGAGTGATTCCTAAAAAGTTAACAGTTATTTAGGCGATCACAAACTTTTTTCAGATAATTTTGCACTGATTTTAGCTTATTTTAGAGCAATATAATAATTGAAACAATATAATTAATATAATATAATTACATATGAACGAATTCCATCATACTGATTTTTCTCTTTTGGCTCAATATTATCACTTCAATTTTACTATCAAGTTGTACAATTAGCATATTGTGGCATTTATTTTTCTTATATTCGAGAAATTTTCGCAGTCTATTGTAAATTTACAAATTATCAAAACATATTTTTAAAACTTTTCCTTAAAAATATTACCAACCCTGTTGCAACATATTTGAAATCTTTTTTCTTTTCAACAACAACATCCCACACCTATTCACTTTTCATTGATGAATTAAATTAAAAAATTATTGAAATAAATACTTTGTAAATATTACTGTAAATCGAAATCTGTGATAATTTTTTTCCTAAAAATATGAATGGTACAAACCAATAGCACTGGTCATTGATAGCATCGATTCATCATGTAGCCTTTCGAATGAATTTGTAACTTGAACCGATAGAGCTGTTAAACACTCTTCACTTCGAACTGCATAGAAAACAACAGGTCAGCAATATAATCCAAATTAATACTCATTTCCGATCCTATGCTTTAACACTAATCGGTCTGTTCAAATTCGATGGTCTCATGAGAATGTAATAAAATCCATTTAATTGTCTTGATGAATATCTATCTCATTTACAACTATTGCTTCTGATTTAGTTTACGAATTTATGTATTATTCACAGATCTTTGATATGTGTGTTAAATAAAATATTTTCCAAAAATTGATTGGATTTTTTAAAACAGTAGTTAGCGAGATTATATTAATCAATCGTTTTTGGTTCATATTTGCATTATCCAGATTTTGATAGAAATTTATCTGTTTACAGGATTTTGCATGAATAAACTTTGAAGTATTCTGATTTCCCTTTTCGCTATCTGAAAGCATTGCTTTTGCACTTTCACAACCCTTAGCTGCAAATCACAGCCGCACAGAAAACTTTTCGATGCACTAACTGCATGATCACAGTCAGGAATAAAGAACTTATATTTTTTTTTGCAAATCTTACATAAAAATCCAAATTTGCATATTAATTGATAAAATTGCTGGTAATTCTTCGCGAACAAATGTTGAGCAAAAGAGAGTGGGAAGAAAAAAAGACGACAGAACACGAAAAAAAAAAAAAAGAAAAAGAAACTGCACTTTAAGCATTCTGTGTTATGCTACAGTGAAGTTAAGATTAGTCGTGTCAATCAATGTTTGTTGAGGACAGGTATAGTTTAAGGTTTTATGTTTATGTTCTAACCTGCAAAAGTATGTCTAACGATGCTTTCTTTGTAACAAGTCAACGAATATAAAAATGCTGGTAGAAATTTCACTTCTGGAATTGGTGATAACTGTGAGTAGACACTGAGTGTCACATCTCCAGAGAAAGCTGGTGTATGCTAGACTTTTTTAAACTTATTTTTTGGTCTCTTTTTTTGAAATGAAATCAAAACTTAATCTCAATAACTTTTATCTTTCATAGAAACAATTTTCAATTAATAAACAAAACATACGTAGTGCTTTCATATCCAGCATATTGAAAGCTTACCAGAGAAACTAAACTGCAGAAAAGGAGTGATTGTGTAAGTTTGTTTCTAACAAAAATCTATCACAGCACCACAAACTTCTACAATTTCGCAACAGATGGTTCGAGTTATTTACTGACAACATACCTAGTATGTAAATATTGCAGTATATGTATGAAGAAAAAATCACAAGAACTCCCTTTGGCGGATCTTTCATCGATTCTTTTTTAACTGAAATTGCTGATATTAACTCACTCATAAGTGTTTCACAACCAATATCTCTTTATAACCAGATTAATCACTGAATTCAACACTGCTATTCTCAAGTTGTTTTCTTTTTTTATTTGATGATTAAAACTAGGATCGTCAAGTTATTGGCAAATCATGAAAAACAGCCATTTTTTTCATGTTGATAAATTCCGATATTTTTTTGTTCAATAATGAGTATGGAGAAACAAAACAGAGACTTACACGAAGTACTTATTGGCCGCGTAAAGTTCCTGATCAGGACCAACACTGACAGCTCCACAATGCTCACGCCAGAATATTCTAGAGCCTCTTTTTAATCCATTGACTGGTAAGAGATAATCATAAGCATCTTGCCATAAAGAAAAAGGTGGACTGTAAGGCAACATCGAAACCAGGAGTCTACAATAAATAATTTACTGGAAGTATTAATAAAGAAGAATCAACCAATTCAAAAAGTTGCTTCACTGCTGATTGAAGACTAAACTAGAAGATAAAGATAATATCAGAAGCATAAAAACGCCACTTACATATAATTTGGAAGGTTAATTTTTGTGTGAAATACTGTGCAATGCGGAGATTACGAAGAAAGAAACTGAACACGAATAATTAATACACAAATTTTCAGACAACTTACCCAGAACCCGTGACCGCCATCACTGTGGATACCACCTGGAATGGATATGTGAAGCTGTTCACAAATATTGGTGCAATCAAATGTAACATTTTGCGTGTTGAAACGACAAAATTCTCTTCTTCCTTGTTGTTCGACCGCTGCAAAGATTAAAATTTCCGTAGTAATCTTTGGTTTGAAAACAGATAAAAACATATTAAATCTTAAATAGCGCCTGATTGCTATCGAAGTATCTTCAGTATTTTCCCTTGGAATCTATGAAGTTTAAGAAAAAAAAAACTGAAAACCCATTTTCAACCGAAAAGCGAAAGAATCACCAAAAGTTCATAACCAAATATGATGATATCAACTTACAATAGCATCTTGCTGAGCGCGTAATGTAATACGTTCAATACCATAAACTATGAAGTGTATACCCCATATCGACATATACTCTGCAATCAGCTGCGGAATCAGCCCTCTGAAATGATGCAAATATTTTCAGTAACTACAAAAAAATTAACAGTCTAGGTAATATAAACTACGGAAAACATTGGCTTCCAAAATCATACAATAATTTTACTAAAATCAGAGAAATTCTGTAAACTAACGAGAATAATCCTTTTGGACCCTCTTCAATACCGATTAGTCGCAAAGATGATAACACGTTATGATATTTCAGCTCACCACCAACAATCTGAGCAATTTGCCTGACCATAATCACTGAAACTTGCTATTCTTGTTAAAATTATGAAATATATATACTTACAAACAGATTTCCGATTGAAATAAACACCTGTAAATGGACGAGAAGTGATGACAGCAACGGTGCGAGAAATACTTTCTCGAATAGCAAAACGAAGGACACGACGCGCACTTTCTGCGTCACTCATCTCCGATTCTTCTTTGTCTAGGTTAATTGGCTTTCCACCAATCTCAGGATAATGGCGATCGATGTACTGAAAAAACAAAACTTCCACAGTGAGTGTTTTTAGCTGCAAATTCCAACAAACAAAGTTAAAAACATGAATTAAGATTAAAAAAATTAAGATTAAAAACAGTGTAGTTTTCTAAAAAAAATCAAGGCACTAAAAACAAATGGAGCAATTTCCAATTAGAGAAACTGATACATTGCTAAATATGAAGCTCTCCCGTTATTTCGAATTATTTATTTATTTTTTTCTCGCTATGTATTATTATTTCTCTTCTGCTATTTATTTATATTATTTATTAATCACTTGCGTACTACGGATTTTAAACAGAAATAACTGACGTATTTTTGTCTGACGTTAATTCGATAAAGAATCTCCAGTAATTTGGCAGTGATTCATATCCTTATGTAATAGTAAAAACCCCGTCTTGTAGCACGCACTCATCATATGATTTTTTTCCCTCGTTGCTGATTTTTTCTTTTACTCGATCTGGTTTTTGAAAATGATACTGTAAATACACTAACAACATTTGTCGTAAGGTCAATAAATCCAGAGGTGAACTGAGAAACCATGGAAGCATCGATACCTGCATAGAGTTTGCGCAATCCATGACGGTTATACAGTTTTTTTGCTAAAATGAAAAAAACATCCAATTATTTAGTTTTATTTAAAGAAAAAAAAAATCACACCAAAATTTTTAATAATTCGTGAATTAACTCAGACCAGTAAAAGGATATCAGAAAGAAAAAAACAAGCACTGAAAACTATAAAACCTGATAACAATGAAACTAGACTAAAATACAAAATGCATTAGAAAGATGGAGATGCATACCATATTTGAAACCATTAGGAAGAAAATATGCTTCGCGAAAGAACCATAAAAATTTTCCCGGTGCTAAAGGAAATGGTTCATAACCAAGTTGAAAAAGAATTTTTACATGTGTTAACGGGTAAACAGCAGCGCCAATTAATGTTTTTGCAGCAATATATCGACCACGTTTCTCAACTTTCTCAACCTATAAATATAATTTAATTGACCAAAAGAAAAAAAATTTGAGCAAGATACGGAAACATAATCTTTTCTGAAAACAGACATGATTATATCAATCATGACGAATAATTAGGAACTCATAAAAACAAAAACTAAAACTAAACGAACAAACCTGACTAAACCAATGATTATCTAAATCGTTTACATCATCTAACCGACAGTAATTTGAATATATTTCTCATTTTATGAGATATGTTTTATTCTTTACTCAATCTCCGCAAAAAGTTTGACTTTTATTTTGTATAAGAAAGATGAAAAACTGCTGAAGTAAACAAACTTCAACCGTGTGATTAAAACATATCACAATCTTCAAATTTTTACCACTAAATCAAATGCTAGTAGCTCTCGCCTGCATCTTCGAATCCTGAATCCTAAGCTCTACTCATCCTGACTTCATTTAATTTTTCATAACATGAAGAAATCATTACACACCAATTAAACATTCCCCACCTCAGCATCATCAAGTCCAAGATGTTGACTCCAAGCCGGCATTTCCTTTTCGTTTCAGCTCTGCACTCTGAAATCTTACTATTATTTCTAGCACGTATCAATTGTACAATTACTAATAAATACATGATTTCACTCTTTTTAAACTTAATTCTAATTAAATATTAATCGAATCCCTTCAAAAAATATAACTGCACAGTAGAATGTGTTTCATAACTAGATAAACTTTCAAAACTAAATTTCTCCAAAAAAAAACTTCTGGTAAAATTAGAATAATGATAATTCCTGATAAAGTAGTTGGAATAATCAAACAACACATGCTATTTTCTAAATAATAATAAATACTAGGTGAAAACAAAGCAATTTATGGATCATATTTGGATAACAAATGGGTTTGATAAATAAATATATGATAGACAAGAGTATAAAATATGTCCTAGAAATAAAACATTATTCATTTATGAACAGAGTTCTTATTCGCTAAGTCTAATAAAACTTTCCCCTCGCTCAAAAACTGAACACAAAAAAAAAACGCAAAACCGTACATTAGAAATCACTGTAAGATCCTTTTCATAATTTACAACTACAAAGTGCTGAGGAGAATTTTACGCCGATACTGTCGAAATGTTTGAACTGACGAAATAAACACGTGGTATCTTTCTGGAATTTATTGATGACTTCCTCATTCAGGATGCTTTTTTTTTTTCATCCATATTCCTACGAAAAATGATAATGATAACGCTACTTGGTTATGATGAGAGATAAATGAATAGGAGAGGCTTCGCAACAACATGTTTTCTCGTGAGAAAAGCAGTGATTTAGATGGGTAATCAACGACTAGTCGTAATTATTTTTCCTAAATTATCTCTAATTACAAATAGTAAAGTAGTGAGAATCACTTTCCGTTGTTTTTTCTTGTTCGTCTTTTTCTAATTTTTCAATTTTTTCCAGTCAGCTATGTGTTCCTTCATACTCTTAATTTTATTTTTAAACGCACAGGCAAATAATTAAATTTTTGCGGAAATACGCAACAGGAGAAAAGGAAATTACAGGAAAATGAAAGCACGAAAATCACTTCTTCATTTATTAAATCAAAACTATCGACTTGAGATGCAACCGGATGAATGTAGATTAAAAGTACTCTTTGATTAAATTAAAAGTACTCTTTGTGTTCATGAGAAATCTGTAGCAAATAAGGGCCCCCCTGTAAATTCCATCCGGAATTCTCTTTTTTTGTTATAACAAATTTACCGTCAGAAGGTGAATAATTGACCTCACAAAACTCTGTTAGGATGCAACAGGAATTTTATTAAATAATAAGCATAGACGTAACTTTCTGAGCCTGCTTCTTATAACACAATAATAATTCGAATCTGGAAGAAAATAGAAAATACTGTCATAGAGCGAACTGGAAAATAATTAAGTTGAGAATTAAGCGAAAGACGCTGGTTCCAGGATTTGTCTTATAACATTTCGTAACTGCTTGTCAACTTGATAAATACCATCCGAAGGTGAAATATGAGGAATCGGAATAAGTAACGGTTCAAACACATCAAATATCAGCACGTGCGACCCTTCAGTACCGGAACATTCATTGTTTGAAAACTGTAAAGTATTTTGATCGGATAAGTGATTGAGCATGACTGCCCAAAAATATAACCAAATATACTTGTATGGACTATAATGAGTTTGATTTTCTATTAATAGTTAGACAGTTAATGGTAATAATGAGTATAGTTAAGTTTTCTCGTTCTCGTCAAATTAAAAGTTATGTAATAGTTAGAATTCTACTACGCATACTGGAACATGAAATTAGAAATCGAATTACCGAACTGCTAACAAAGTTAAGGTGCTTAAATAATTCTTTAATTAAAAATGCCTTGAAATTTCTACATGTCCGGATGACGAATGTTTCATTAATGATTGGGATTTCCATTCTACAAAAAGTGTCAACATCACTATTTATGCATTTGTTATGCAAATAATCCCTCAAGAAATCAGTGTGTCAAGATCTCCCACATATTACGCAAGACTGATTTTTTTTTATCAGAAATGATAACTATGAAGAACTTAGTTCCTGTAATTATTATTTAATTTATAATATAAAACACCACTATTTTTTAAAATTATCAACATTACCTTATCTTCATATTCTTTTCTCGGCAAACAGTCTTTAAGCAATGCACGACCTACAATGGCGCCTGGAGGGAACTCCGATGGAAGTTTGCAGCTTTCCATACCGTCTAAAAATCTAATTCATTTCACTTTCGCAATTAAAGAAAAGCGAGGGAAGCTATAATACGTGCCGAAGTTCTAAAAATTATAAAAATTAGCATCAAAAAATTAGCTTTTTCATTTCATTTTTCTTTTGTTTTGAAATTCACTTGAAAAAAATCCTTACAGTTTCGAAGAAAATGTCTGCAATGTGAGATTTCATTCTCAATTTCAGCTTTCGAAGCAGCCTTACTTTTCGAAGTAATTAGTATTGGCCCTCTAATATCCAAATCTTCATGCCAAGGAAAGTGTCTGCAAGTATAGACTCTAATTCTTTAGACTCTTAGTACAGGCTTCTTTTAACTTAGTCTTAATCATCTAGTACTAGGTTTATTATTGAATATAATATCCACTATTGACGACAGAATTCTTAAATACGAAGGATAGTAAGCTGTACTATCCTTTATTAAAGTAAAAATCGTTGACAGAAGCTATCTTAAAATTTTTGTGAAAATACTTGACAACAAATGAACCTTCGGAATCCATAAGCCAGCAGTGTCGCTATGGGCTGAACAATACTCATTGAATAACCTTTTCTTGCTACTTCCATATAGATCACTTCATCGCTTAATAACATAAATGCCTCATCTTCTATGTCACCTTCATTGTCACTATCTGGTTCTACATGCTTTTTCAATTGGTTTTTGCTATACTGAAATAATTAAAAATCAATGATTTCCATTACGATCAGTTGAAATATGCAAGGATCACATGTAAAGTTATATATTCTTTTTTGCTTCCAAATACAACGGTAATTTTTGTACTCCAAAAGGCATAATCAAAAAAAAAAAGGAAAAGAAAATCTTGTAGAAAATATTTGTTGTGAAGGAAGTGAAATGTTTTCTAAGCTTATTTCATAACAAAAATTTGCTTCTGATTGAAGAACTCAACTTCAGTTTGCGTTATTTATGTAAACTAGCTGAATGCCAGGAATAAAAGTACAAGTTTTTCTACAGTAAGAACTAACCTTTGGTACAAATCCATCTGGAGCCCATTTTAATAAAGGTTTCGATACTGAAGCTTGTTCCCGTCTTTTAGAAGCTAATAAAATCGACTCGATCACTGGATCACGTGTATTTTGATGGTTTTCCTTAGTCTGGAATTAAAATTTGAAGTATGGCGCTATAGCGCCATCTGAATAAGACTAAAGCGAAGAATTACCAATATACTGATGGTGACTTTCATAACTAAAATATGAAATAAGCTGAGGTCAAATAACTAATAAAATTCAACATTTTATTCCTTTTTTAAATCCACTTTGCTTATCTATTAGCAACAGATGCTCTTCCTCCTTCTTATCTTGGATCTGTAATGGTATGAACTATTAAAGAATTACGATAATGTAGAGCTTCATACTTCCAATAAATGGAGCAAATAAATGGGAAGAAATAAGGTTCCTCGGCAGAAACAGTTTGAGCCTAGTTGGAAAAAGCATGATGAATGAGATACCAAAGCAAATATATTGGGAACTACCCATATTATGCCACTTCAATACTAATTTCCTACTTCATATTCTATTTTCCTATTAAGTAATTACGATTTTTGTTTGGAAACTTTAATTGTGACTGATCACCTAATAAACTAAGATCTCATTCATAGAATAAAAAATACAGCATGGTATTCAGGAACTCAGAATATGTTTTGAAGCCCTTACTTCAGAAACATTGGCTTTTTCAAAATCGAAGTCAACCACAAGGGCTCGCCGTTGTTGAGCCCGTAATTCTTTTAATTCTTCTTTACGAGCCATTATAGCGTCCCTTTCCTATAAATTATATATGAGAAAAATGATTGCTTATAGATGATACGAGATCAGCACATCCCGAATCACTCATCTATTAAGACAACAAAACAAAATGCTTCTAAGTTTAGTATCATCCGCCTCACTCATGTTAATGACCATGATAAAACTTCTTCATCGTCAAAAAACAATAAATCAAATTAAAAAAGTTTTAGTGCTGCCAAAGAACAACTGTACTAACCGCTTTTGTCAAGTAAATGTTATTTTCCATATTATAATAATCCGATTCCAGATCGTGAACCCGTGATCTCAACTCCCTAAAACTCTTTTGTTACATACATGGATTTTCTGCCAAACTAGTTTCTCTTTTTTTTCATTGAAAACTTTCCTTCTTTCAGTGAAGATATGCGGACCAAAAAATTATTTTGTCAATGAAAAGATATCGACATGATTAGAACATCACAGTTTGGAACTTAAAATGTCGGAATGAACCTACGTATCTGCATCTGCAACCAATAATTTATTCTTGTATTGTTCAGCTTTTGTTAATGCACTGCTCACTGAGGCTAAAGAAAATGCTCCGTTATCAACGGCTTTATCTTCACCGCATCCCATTAATTTATTGTAAAGTTCAACTGATTTTCTTGACTTCCGATTTAAAATCTGAAATATGTTTAGCAGATAATTCTGAGAATTAGGTATTCTTAGAGATCTTACCGCAACTAATTTTCCTAAAAAAGGCAGATGGATATACTTACTTGTCTCACAAAATTTAGCGCAAATGGAACATCTAATAGTTATATGGCAATCTTTCATCATTAAGATCTGTGATAAATACCATCCTTACTAAATAAACTTCAGTGGCTTTTTTTTGGATCATTTAAGCTATAAGATTTTTAACGTTCCTAAAATCTTTTAGTACTCTTTCCACATTGCAATGCTTTCTTCCTTCATTAAAAGATTGAATTGCAAGATTTGAGAAAAAAATACCTCTCGTTCTTCTCGAGTGCAGACAATCTCACCGCAAAACATACATGGTCCACTACCTTCCTGTTCGCATACCACACGTCCACAGCTCAAGCAATTTCGAATTAACCTATGAATTCGAGCTTGACAATCACAGCGGTGCCTTCCTAAAACTTTTACACTGTATTCGTAACTATGTAATAAATTATTAAAAAAAAAAATAGTAAAGTGAAATGTACCTTGCCGTAATCTATCAGCAGGATTAGTATTCTTTAGTGTTACGCGAATATTTGGCTTTTGTTGGTGATAATGATTTTCACTCAATGAATCCGCTAATGATTTCAGCGAATGACTCTGTCGACTCATAATGATAATATACCTAGATATATGCTATCACACAGACGCACATAAGCATAAAAGTGAGATGACCAGTTTCACGGCATTACGAGTACGAAAACAACAGAAGTTCCAGTTCGAATACGAGAATAGAAGTTTCACCCTGAATATCCCTATATGAAGCATTTCCTGTACATAACCTCATACCGTTATCCCAACAAGCATTTAAAAATCCAATTTGTATAAATAACCACTAGCCTCCGTGGAAATTTGCTGCAATCTTTTACCACTTCAGAAGTTAATGTTTTTACATCCATTTTCACTGGATATTTTATGGTATTCAATAATGAGAAAAATGCATTAGGAGATGGTCAAAAATAATGAGATTTCAACCCGTTGAAGAATCTTATCTCGGAACATTTTCCAATCCCATCAAAAAAAAAAAAGAAAACCAAATACTCATTTTTTAAATGACGATCCGTTTTTCTGAATGCAAAGGAATGATGACTCGTAACAACGTAATTTTCACTGCTGCACATGAAATGCAAAAGAATTATTTACGTTACATATAAAATCATAATCATCATCTCCAATATCTCTGGCGATTCCAAATATCCTTAATATATTAAACATTTCCTTGATAAATCATGCAGGAAGATACGTAAAGATTATGAAGCTTGGAAAATAATTACCAACTTACAAATCCTACATGCCTTCATTAAAGATAACCATAATTAAATTTAAACTAATTCCACAAAAAAAAAAAAGGAAGAAACTAGGTATCGCTTTCACATCTGTGCAAACTTGCATTCTATTGCTAATGCTGCAAATTTCCAAAATGATCATTTATGGATAAGTCTCTTTGAGATTATACATCAAGGATATTCCTAGGTGTATACAACTTTTTACAGCATTTGGAATTATAGAATAGCATGCATACTGGAAAGACTCTTCAGATACCGATATTTGGAATGTTTTCTCTAAGCTCCATGAAAAATCCATATTGAAGCTAACCAAAGCATAAGGATGGCGTGCAAAGAAAGATTACATATATATGAACTTGTGAGCATAAAGTCTACAAAACATTAGAAAGAATAATAAACAAATAATCACAGCTTATATCTTAAAAGAAACACAAGAAGTCGCTATGTGAACAAATAAATCATAACAAATCTCGACACCAGATATTTCTTTTAAATTTTTGTAGCATAGCTATTAGAACGAAAGTGAAAATAAGCAATGAATATGACACCAGCTGAACTGTAGATTTCTGAGAATTACATCCATCCAATTCAATGTCGCTTATGATTTGTTTGTTTTTTACTAATTTCCGATTCGCGTCCGAGTTCCGATATTAGACACTCAGCATTATCTAAAATTAAGCGCACTACATTACTGAACTAGGAAAATGTGCTCCTATTGATTCAGGGAAAATGATTAGGATTTCAACTTCAAGTTTTCACCTTCAAAGTGACAATCTCTCCAGCATAGTGTAAGTAAATGACATACAAAAAGAATAACTTCCTAATATTATTTTGCAGAACATCGATTTCTACAGAAGAAGCATTTCAATTTGTTATATCAATCTATCAATTTCTCAGCAGTTTCAAGAATCTTACTGTTAACTTTTTCATCAAAGTGAGAATAAACTGCGGAGAAAAAAGAAAACGAAGAACAAGATAACTAACCATATAAGCGTATATATCTATCACGTTGCTCACGAGCAAAATTTTGCAAATCCGTAGCAAAAGCATCAATATCATAATCTACTTTACCGGGTCGTTTCAGTAAGGATGCCATTTCCGCTTTTATTCTCTCCATATCCTAAATAAAATTGATCTTATTTTCAACAATACCAAAAGAAATATTGAAGACTTTGAACATAATAACTTACTTCATATAGCGTAGTTAGCTCGTTACAGGACTTCTCTTCCGCTGTAGATATATTTTGTAATGTTCTCTGCAAACGATATCCTTCATCGTTTAGCTCCTAAAATTTTAGAGATAACTACTTCTGTGTTTAAGTAACATTCCTAATCCTTCCTGCTTACATATTATGAAGAAAACACTAGAGTACTTAACTCAGAGCTCATGGATTCATTTATTTTTTTCTTAACATACATCAACTTTTTCTTTGATTATTTATTTTTTTTCAAAAACGCCGCTTTCGTAGTTGTTTGACCTTAACAGAGGAGGCACTAAAAGGTAAAAAGAAAATTCTACTATTCGCTAAAGTTTTCTAATGAACTCAAAGACATACATTTCTTGACCGCAGAATGTCATAATCTCCATCGATATTACTCAGCATAAGATCTTCATCTTCCATTGGCGTACTTGACCCTTCTTCAGCACCCAATTCTTTCACTCTAAAAAAAGAGCAACTGATCGTTAAAAAGGAAAATAATCCTAAATTATAAATGATAATAAACAATACAGCAAACAAGTAAGTACCTGTCGGCATATCGCAATGTGTTTAAAGTATGCTCACAGCACGACATACCAGGGCTAATCATCGCTATCTGTAATGATAATAATGATAATATGTATACGAAAAAAACTACGTAACATCTTCGCAGTAAAAGCAGTTTATCCATATTCTGATCAATACGCCTCACCATACATGTCCTTGCATTTGAACCGATGAAGCTGTCACGAAGGACGAGTGTTAATTTGGAAGCTCGAAATGGAACGTGCACTGAATTACGACCCATTGCTCTACAAGTGGTAAATAGAATAAAATCAGAGAAATAAAAACTTGAGGATAACTGTCCTCCGTGCATATATTTCTGTTAGTGAACCCTGACACTGGTATTCCGAGTCACTTACCTTTAGCTGTAACAGACAAGATGTGATATGTGTTATCACTAGTATTGTTGTATATTAATAGTCATTCAAATAAACTTTCTTTTTTTCCCCCTTCTCACATATTTGACAGTTAATAACGCAACTTTGAATCAGATCTTATATCCAAAAAACAAATGTTCTTGATTTCCACTTACCTTATACATTCCTTAAGAGCTAGAAGAGATTTGTTGATTTCTGAACCTTCCATTCGAGTTTGTCTATCCGTATTTATAGTATCAACCCCTCGCTCATTGCCTGCTAAATCAATTAAGGAAAATTTTCCCCATACACGTCCCAACCCTTTGTCTGTTCTGAAATAAATATATAGTCGAGTTCTTTACAGTATAAAAATATATAATTATGGGAAATATCTTCGCCGTTTATATGCTTTTTTAATCTATCTTCGTCAGTGTAACCGCTGTAAAAAAAAAATTGCCATTTATAATAATATATGTCTCATAGTGGCGAAATTTTATCTATCGATTTGACTTCAATAAAATATGAATATCTAACTGAATGAAAAGAAATAAAATAAATTTCCAAAAGCATGAATAAAATCTTTTATTCCGCAGTGATCAGTACTATGAAAACCCACTTTTTACGGAGAATAATTTGGAACACAGCATGTGATCGAGATGAGTTAGCATTGGCAGAAGTTGTGCCTGCTGTTCGCACTACTGTTCCCTTCTTTATTAATTCTATGACCTAAAACAAAAGTCTATGAACTCAACCAAAAGCAATGAATTAGCTGTTAAAACAGAGATGTCACATGAGACAATTTTCACAATTCTAAGGCTTCAAATACGCCTCTATGATCAAAATACTTGATTATGATCAGTTTAATTTAAAATTTTTAAAACAGAAAATACCAACATCATCTTCACTATGAACTGGAACTTCCTGCAAACCAACTACCTGAACTTCCTTCTTACCATCTTCTAAGACCCGTAACATGGCTTTATTTCCGATGAGATCAAAAACCTGTAAATATTATAACTGAAATGACAAAACGACGGAATGAATAAATATCTCTTACCATTTTCTTTAACAACAAATAATATAAAAGTTAAATGGAATTTCAAATTCTTATAGAACTAACCTTGCCACCATATATTTCAAAAAAGCTACAGCAAACTTGAAGGCTATGTCTTTTATAATCTTTGTGTAGCAGCCTGAATACATCACTCGCTGTAAGAGCGTATATGCCTTTAGTACAGTCCTAAAAAATTACAAAAAATCAGACAGGCATTTTTCAACATGTTTTGTTCTTCAGGTGCAATGATACCTCCGAAAAAAACAAACGAACTATGGAACAGTTGAAATTAAAAACCTAATACTTTCACGCTGCCACAATCGAAAAAAAGGCAAATGTTTAATAATTTTAAGCGGTTAAAGATTTTGAGAACCAGTGGAAAGCCAGATTCCGTCCACTGCAGGTCATACACAAAAATTAACTTGAAAAACACAGTCAATCTTACAATATTTTTGTCATAGATTTCTCTTATTTTGAAAAAAAGGATAAAATCATTCAGTGTTCAACGAAAAACAGTATTTAACCATATACGAAGTAAGCTATAAGCAATAATTCCCTTATCAAGAGTATAATTTATTATACTTCAAAATAGAAAATTCTATCAAAACAGCCAACACAGACCGAAATTTGAATATTAGAAAAAAAAAATCAGCCACAAAACAACTTCTTGCAATATTCCAGTGAACAAAAACGGAGCTTGGAAAATTTTTTGCTAACCTGCGTTTTGCCAGTGAAATCGCCACCCATTGTATGGGTTTTACCAGATCCCGTTTGGCCGTAAGCAAAACAAGTGGCAAAACCTTGCTCGAAGATTGTTTTTACAAGCGGTTGTGCAGTAAATCTAAAAGCGATAGCATTTTAACATACTTATGAGAAACCTCATAATTAGGCTAGTTGCATTTGTTCCATTCTTGAAAGAAAAAATCCTTAATCAAAATTGAAACTTACTTGTAAACCATCTCATTACTTGTATTCTCGTCAAAAGTGTAATCAAATCGAAATTTTTGATTTTCTAAATATTTCGTCAAATCTACTTTTACTTGAGGTTGATGAACAATCAAATGGTCTCTGTTCGGAATTGTTATTACCTGCAAACAGATAAACTATGTGGAAACCCTTTCAGGCAAAAATTAATTTACTGCTAAAGTCAATATTATAAACATCTTTAAAACTAACCTCAATCTCTTTTTTCATGATTTCTTTTCTATTGAGAGGCCTCTTCCGCACACAAACACAGATACGGTTATCAGTCACCTAAAATTCAACACTTTTGAAACAGCCACACAACTCATTCTAAATCAGTTAATTTTGATTTATAGCATTTTCACAGAAGTGGACGGGTTTTAACTTTCAACAAGTACGAAAAAACTTGTAAAATAAAGCTCAACATCTCCAAATTACATTCTGTCAGGAACTGATAGACAACAAGCTTTTTCACAATAAAATGAAGCAAGTACATAGCTTTAAGATAAGCATTTACAGTTATGGCCTATAAACACAAAATTCGATTCGCTTACCTGATCAGACATTTTCAACGGGCGAAAATCAATTTGTGACTGGTAATCACGAATCATTGTCAGGAACTGCCAATTAGGGTTTCCAGGATCAATGCTTTTCAACTGCTCTTTCTGCCTTCTTGCCTCTTGCTGCAACGTAGATAACGTGGCACAAAAAAAAAAAAAAAAAATCAAAGGCCCCTTAAAATCAAAGTTTTTAGAGCAAAAAAAAAAAATTTTTTTTATACAAAACTATTTCAAAGAACTATTCCTAAGAGAAACTCGTATTTAAAACCCACTACTACATCAGAGAAGTTCAAACCTGCTGTGCACGTCGTTCTTCTCTGTTTCGTTGCAATCGTTCAATTTCTTGTATTGTTGAGGACTTCTGATTCTGGTGTTGCTGATTAGCCTTTAAAGCATTGATATCCATTGTTTCGTTCGCAGTAGCTAAAAAACGGATATAATCACATCCCAATTCAAAATTTATCAATTTTTAGCTTGACTTATTTTCTAGGAATCTGACCAAACTTTTAATATCGAGCTGTGTTTGGATAAATCTTCAGTAGGTACAAGATTGAACATATCCGAAAAAAAATAACAAAAATGTTAACTTTCTAGAATAAAGATCAATGACTGTATTGCTCACTGATCTGGAAAAATAGAAACTAAACAACTTTCAAAATATTAGAGTAAAAGCCTCTCATTTAAACATACAACAAAAACTTTGATAAATTTGTCACGGCCGAACTATTGCGAGTAAAATATTAATATTAGTGGAGACGTACAAAAACATAATGAAACAAAAAGAAACACAAAGTGTATAAAAAAGCGAACTTGAAGAGTAGTTCTCAGAACATTAACGTCACCAATAGTAGAAAGGAGTTAAAATCACTACACATGTAATTATTAATTAATCGCCAAAATCCGGAACCATGTGTAAACATATAATACTGACCACCTAATTTCTGTAATGCTTACTGATGATATTGTAAACAGTATTAACTATTTAAAATCAACAATTCCGACGTCATCCTGTTGAAACATATACTGAGCGAGTTTTTCTAAGCCCATCCCTTTCTCCAAAGCCTATTTTATATGCTTACACCTTTTAAAGCATTATTTCCTAAAGAGGATGAAAAGATGAAGATTAAATTGTATGTTTTTTAAGTTTCTACTATTGCTAACCTGTCAAAGAATCGACTTCGAAGCATGATGGGTCAAGTGTGTAACGCTGTTGCTTTTGTGGTGGAAGCTTAGTAGGAGCTTGTAGCATGCTTACACGATTATGTCCATTCATTTGCATATTTGATACAGCACTGTTACCATTTGTAGTTGAGTAGAGTGGAGCAGCAGTACTGGTTCGTGAAGTAGCCAATCTCTGGCTCTGACGTCTAACGTCCACTAAATAAAGAAAGCTATTCCGACAGTTTACCCTATTCATTACACAGTAAGAAGACTAGATATCTATTATTATCCATTATTCGATGAATCTCAAATCAAATAAATGACCTGAAAGCGTAGTTTTAAAACGCTGATGAGTGCCAAGAAATCAGTAACAGTGGAATGATTCCGAATTTCCAAAGAGAAATATATATGACAAGTAGAATTAGAAGTATCTCTTTCATACTTTCGTTATTATTTTGAGTTTTTTGCTGGAATTCTGTTGATATTGCAGCTGCTGCATGATTTTCATCATTGGTAACAGAAACTGCAAAGTTCATCGATGCAGACGTCGAAGGAGGTGGTGCAGCCAGGGTTGGGTTGATTGCTAACAACGTTTTCAGGTCGATCTCTTTACCTTTGGTCTCTCCCTGAAATGGGTGCACAATTCAAGCACAAACTTAGATTTTTAATTTTGCCTGATTAAGAGAACAATTTTAGGAATTGGTTTTCATCAATTCAAAAAAATCCATAAAATGCGGAAAATAATAGAGATTTAAATATAAATGAAACTGTGCTTTCTGATTATCCAATTCCAGTTGATTCCACTTCATCAGCTCAGCTCGATTTTCGAAAAGTAACGACTGAG
>PQVD01001248.1:0-24360 GCA_003012265.1 Setaria equina
CTCGTTTCTCTACTCTTTACTTTTGCTCAATGGGAAATGAAAAAGCAAAATAGCTATTTCCCTACAGCAACTTAAATTTAAAATCAATTTAAATTGTAAATTCATTACAGTAAGAGGAAAATGTAGAACATTAGTTAGACAAAATTTTGAANNGACTAAATCTTAAATTTTATGACTTAGCTATTTCACTAATTAAATGTAAACTTCATTTCAACTTCTCACTCTACCTACTATCATTCCAGTTTAAAACCACTTACTGAAAATTTTTAAAAAAAAAAACCACTGAAATAGTTGATTTCCTCTTCATACTATGAATTTATAAAGACGGAAAAAGAAAATATCTCAAACTTTTCACTAATTAATTATTAATTAATCATATGATGTAAAGGAATTTGAAAGAAATAAATTAAATAATAAATAAGCAAACCAGTGATAACCATTGATTCATCAACATAACCACTGAAACCTTCCATACATGAACCAAATTCGTTATGTCGATCGGTTCGTGGTAGGCCTGGTTGTGAGCATGATACGAGAATTTCCTTCAAATACACTACTTGAAATCATTTTATGCGCTAGCAAAAATTTCATTATTTCGATATCAAATTTAATTCTCACGATTAATTCTTCAAACTAGTGTATTGCTAGTGGAATATATAAAACATTGCTCTTCACATATTTGCATCCTCAGCAATATCATGTTTTGAACAAACTGAGAAACACTGATAATCAACTTTAACACGAATTTCATTTGTACACTCTCAGCTTCTGGTTTCTGAACACTTTAAAAAAGAAGTTCCTAAACTTTTAGCACGCTTCCAACTCAGCAAGACGAAATAAGGCGTTACCTGTAAAGTTTCACTTGTTTCAGGGGATATGGGTTTACAACCATCAAGGACACACTGGATAATTTCATCAAGTCGGACAATTAATTTTTCACATATCAAAACGTCGCCGCTTTGTGGTTTCCAAGTATCGATTTCGAGCATTTTATTCAGGAACTGGTCTTTAAGTAAATCATCTGCTTTATCTAAATTCAATATAACAATCAACTAGATGAAGTATTACGATCAGTATGCACTACAGGGAGAAACGTAAGCAAGTAAATAGGAGATATGCCCACGAATAATAATGAATACTTATGCAATCAATATTCAAAAATCAACTTTTGAAGTGGGAATAAATACAGGCCAGAAGATTTGTGCCCAAATAATAAAGAGCAAGATTAAATATAGTCAAGGACTAGAAAAAAATTGCTAAGAATTACCTAACATATGAAGAGCATATTTTAATGCAGCCAGTGCAATCTGCGATGGCGGATAAAGAAGCATAACATCACCGAACAATGCTTTCTAAACAAAAACTGCACTTTAACAAGATTTAAAAACTGCAGAAAAAAACTAAAATCTGGTCAAATACTTGAAATGCGAACCTTGAAAAAATCATTAGCATGTGGTCGAACTTGCTCCAAATCGAAGCCCAGTAATGAACGTGTCTTCATTTCGATTAAATGTCCTTCAAATGGGCGAAACGGTGAGTGTACCGTCAACTGATAGCGTAACTTCAACATTATTTGAGGCTCGAATGATAAAATAGTTTCAGAATTAGATTTGGCGGTGCCAGATCTGAACTTCAGAAAACAGATTGATTGGAAATTTCTTCAATTAATCAGTGGTAGGACAGTAGTCTGACGGTAAAAGGGAAAAATTTCATTTAAAAACCGAAACACACATGCTAAAAAAGCGAGCTGCACCGTGAAAGAAATTTCTGCGGATGACTGTATAAAATGTTAAAGAATTAACTTCAGATTTTTTATAAATTCATCGATGGAGATGTTGAATTCATCAACTTTGGCAGCTAAATAAAAACATGACATCATCACACTTTTCGGCGAATATTCCATTGTCGAATGATGTAGGAAGAAGCGTTTAAAATAAGCAAACGCTGTCCAACGTGTTGATGACCACATTGCAGGACGAAAGTCGTCTGCAAACCTTCAAAAAAATTTTTTCACAGTCTTTTCTGGGAAAAAGACTTTGATGAACAACGGTTAGAAATGGAAACATATTGATATTCTAATTGATCCATATTAAACCACAGTCACATATCCTTTAACTATGCTTTCCTTTCGCCATTTCTTTCTATAAAGAGATGGAAGGAATGCACCTTCAATCATATCATCTATAATAATCAAAACAAATATAAATGAGACAAAAGACTAATGCTCACTAAGCCCAGAGATCATACTATCTATTTTCATTCAAACTTTACAAGAGAAGAAATAATAAACCTGATGCCAGTTTCTGTGACAATATTTCTCAGCAACGTCTCTTCTTCAGGTGTTAAAAAAATATCTTTTTGATCATCACTAACAACTGTTCCATATTTCGCTCGGAATTTTTCATTTGCTGCTTTCCTAGAAACAAATGATATTTTGTTTGTCTACCATCGGTGTAGATTTGGACTACAATCATGCTATGTCGAATCTTTTATGCATATTGGTATATTCAAAGCAAATACCTTAGATCCAAAAGATTCTGCTGTGATGGAAACGTCCACTCCCTCTTTTGGGTGCTAGTTGAAAACATTATAAATCTGGAAATATATATATATATATAACTTCTTCCCTATCAAAATAATTTTCGTCAACTGAAAGGAAAAATTAACAATCGAATTGCAATAATCCAGCTGCCACGCAGAGATTAACATTTCTGACCAATTTACCAGAAATTATAAATTATTTTTCTAGAACTCTACTATTAAGAAGATACGCCGCAGTTCACCTTCACTGACAACAAAATAAAGTTGGCACAACTATCACTGTAGTATCTTGTAACTGGTATGGATAACGCCTAATTAACAAACTGATGGCATTAAATTTTTTTAAATATTTCTAGCAGATATATCGCAACCTTCTAATCTTTTTGCGAATCTGATTTTCGCAATTCAATAAAGGCAATGGCAAAAATAAAACTCGACCTCGATACTTTCCGTGGGATTCGATAACCGAAAATTATCTCGATGATCTGGAAAGAAAAAATAATGGTAATTTAGTTTTAAGTTCTGCGTGCTTCTTGTTAAGTGGGTTAAAGTATTCTCTGATGCAATTTAATAATAACCATCAGGGATACCACTCGTCAAGCCTAGCGGCCTGAGTTTACTACTGTGTTCTGGGGAACATGCTATAACCACACTTATCATGAACATAATCAGACACAGTCTAGGTAATGTCATTCTACTTTCCAACTAGAAATATCAGTTAACTGCTTCGGAATAATTAAGGTACTATGGAGCAGTCACAAAGTGCAATTACACGACACCACCGATCAAGTTCTTTAATTGATTTTTTTTTTGATTGGAAAAAAAAATTACCACGGAAAAAATCCACAAGGCTTTAAGAAATTGTTTCTTGAATGGATTTCATTAAAAAACAATCATTCACTACTACAAAGAAGTGAAAAATCGATAAGACGAAAGCTACAGGAGAAATTTGGAAATATAATTTACCAATTGTTCTTAATTGACGATACTCATCGAACTCTCAGATCAGTACAGCGCAAATTTTACATATGCTGCAAAACTAATGTTCCCAGAACAGATTCTTCTACAACATTGTTTAAATTTACCACAAATTCTCTTATCTTTACTAATTCCTTAATAAATTTCAATTGGAGAAATATAAATAATTCGCTAACCAGCATAAGAACCCATAACAACAAAAAATGTGATTCATTTGAAAAAAAGTAAACTGTTTATTGAAAAGATGAGGAGAGTGTAATTTATTTAAAATAAAATAAACGTATCGCTAGCATTTGAATAAAACAAAATTTACTCGAATAACGATAAGAGAAATTGCTAAACGAATACAAGAAACAGTCAAACTCATCCAAACAGAAGATTTACTAAAAATATGAATAAAGAAAATTCATTTAAACTAGAATAATACTCCCATTACATAAATTTAAAGGAAAATAAATCGCAAAAAAGTATGAAAGATACAATTCATTTAAAACAAAAATAACACGGTGACCAAAATTTGAGGCCTTTTTTATGAAACAAAAACAAAGGAATAGGAGAGCCATAGTTTAATAAAATTTTGATATCGAGATAACTGTTTGATAATGATAAGAAAATTATGAAAGATAAGAATTTAGTTGAACCAAAATTATTAACCAAGTACTGCATATAAAGACAAAAAGTTGTCTGATAAAATAAGGATGAAAAAATACAAGGATAAACATTACGGTGCTTGTGGAGAACTAGAATAGTTTAAGGAAAGGAAATCAAAACTCCGTGAAGGTCAGTAATGAAGCACAGTACGACTAGTCATACCAAATTTACAATGATTTTATAAATGCCGTCAACAACAAGCTCTTGACATTTCACTTCCTTAACCATATTAAGCTGATGTATTTGATTTGTTACTCAGAGGTTGACTATTCGCTTCAAGCCAATATATGAATCTACAGATGCAAGACAATTCCGTTTGAAAAGTACAAACAACAACTAATTCTGCAAGCAGCACCTACATAAGTAAAACATATACAAAACTGATTGAAAAGTTGTCAGTCAAATAGTTTACTAATCTGGATATCGTAAGATAATTACGATACTTAACTTTATACTTTAAAGAGATCGAAAACCCTGCAGTGAGTACCGCTAGAAACTCAGATAAAACATATTCGAGCAAAAATTTATGATATGATGGAGCAGTACGATTTAACACGCAACGAAAATCGCTAGGCAGAGCAGATGTGCGACAGACTTATTTCTCAAAACTTGACCAGTTATTGCTAGAAGGCTTACTGAAGAAACTCATGATGCATATTCTTACAGAACTGCAACTGATTTTTAAAATCTAAACAATTAATGAAATTTAACTAGCGATCATCATATAAAATAACACCTAATCAAACACTTGTTACAATTTCCCGACAGCAGCGTTCACACCTGCCGTTGTGGCTGCCGAAATATTCCGACAGTGGTCACTATTGGCATCAATCTCCGGCAAAAGTGTGCCCAGAACACGCTCTTCAATTATCGGATCCGGATAATACGGCTTTGGATTGGTTGAGCTAATGATCTAGAAGAAAAATCAAAGCTCAACTTTCAACTGGAAAGAGTAAATTATTGCGCAACGAAGAAATATTTTCCTGAATTACAATATATTTTATAAAAACATAAGATTAGTCAATAACTTAAAAAAAAAAAGGACCAACTTTCCCCGACGTATACATTACACGGCCTGGTTTCATTGCGTCTACAACTCGTGTGAGATCATCAGCCTAAAAATTGAAAATTGTGCATATTATTGAATATAATGTCGTTCTACTAAAAATCCTTTTTTTTGGTCCCTACAGGATTAATTTGTAAACTGCTCCAAATTGCATGAGTAATCCTCATATTAGACAAAATGTATGCTGGGTTACATGGAGCACCAGAAGAAGACTAAACTGAAAACACTAAGGAATCCATTTCTTACTTGTCTCTGTGTCATGCATGGAAGGACCGTGCCTGGCAGTACGTAACCTCTTGGTGCAAGATGCAGTTTATCACAGTGTCTGTATTGCAGATGAGTTCGCATGTCGGAACAGAAAAATGAACCACAGCCGCATAACGAGCAACGCAGACGCATAATACGTAAATGACTCACAGCATGCCGCCTTCCCTCCTGTAATTTGTATTTAAACGCCACGAACCAAGTTATGAAGTCAACTCAAAAAGCCGGTCATATCAAACTAGAAACTTCCACGAACAATACTAGGAATTCATTGTAGAGCGTTATGAAATATTGTTCAATTGTGCAAAAAGTTTTATGGAACATCAAAACTTCCCAAGCCTATACGCATAACAAAATCATTCGTCCATAAATTTCAATCACTTCACCTCAACCAACTAATAAATAGCTATGCACATTATGAAACGATCTCATCCATCATAACATTTTAAGCCGAGCTTTATGGTGAGAAAATATAACTCAATGAAATTAATCCCAATCAATTCCAAGAAATTTCTCCAATATTTCTGCATTATTAAAACTGACCGATATGTTTGCAATGATATCACCGCACTGCATACACTTGTGGGCACTTGAGGCACCATCACTTGATGGCGAAGCAGGACGAATGAATGAGAAAAATAAATCACGCTGTGTTTCAGTGAGATAGACAGGAATTTCAGAGAGATCCTTCGGAAGAGATGCTTCACCGTTTGAATAACGCACAATCTAAGGTAAAAAAAATTTTTTTTTCTTGGTAGTGCACTAGTTTTTGAAAGTTATTGTGGAGTGGCTTAAAGCTTCAAACAATTGGTCTCTTCAGCACCAAACATTTTTACTTCTCAAAAGTATTTAGTGTACTAATGTACAAACAATCAACATACCATAACTTCATCATTATTTTCACGGATTGTGGAGAGGTCTTGCTTACGACGAGACTGCGATGCAGGGCGCCCATCACCTGATGGTGTGTTTGTGTTGTCACTAATTGTTGGGCCTCTGGCATCTTTTGATGAGGTGCTTGGCATTTCTTCTTCATCTGCATTGGAAGTAATAAGTTTTTTTAGTTACTTCTCATCTGTATAACTAACTAATTTCTCCTTATCTTTCCATTTACTTAGCATGCAACTAACTGATTTTTCACGTCAGCATCTGAAATTAACAGAAAAATAGAACCAACCAATGTTTGATGACAAATCATCGCCATATTTCATTCTCCGTGCGCGTGGAGTGTATTGCAAACGACATGTTTTCTTAATCTGAAACTGAAAATTAGCAGTAGAATGCCATAAGTTTTTTAATGAGTAGCATTAATGACAGAAAATATTACCATAACATCACTGGCCACATTTTCTGATGACGAAAGCATTACCATTAAATCTTTGGAATTTTCTGGACCAGTTGAGGAGGGCGCAGTTGAAGAAGATAAAGGAAGTGGCGATCGAGCGGCACTATTGTCCAGTTCATGGCTACTTGTCGCAATATTACTATAACAAGAAATTCTTTACAATTTACTTGACATTATTGAAAACCACAAGATAAAAGCAAATACAATGTAGAAATTACGATGCACGAAACTAACTATGTGCTTTCATGTGGTGCAGGAGTCGATGAGTTCGATGTTTCTTCGCTGCTTGCTTCAGACTGAATACCAGGTAGAGTAGTAGAAGGTTCAGCAGGTGTTGACTGCTGACTGTCCGCATTCTTAGCACATTTCGATCCAGTCCTTGATGATGGCCGGCTTTGTCCAGTTCTTGATGATGGGCGACTTTGCCCTTTTGGTTGTGCATACTCGGAATCTATGTCGTCATCATCACGACGAGCACGTTTGTTTCTAAATTTTGTAAATCCAAACATTAAAAAATAAAGCTGTTCTATTTATTTTGAAATATGATGATTAACAACAATTTATCATAACATATCTATGCAGTAAACCTGGTTGGCAAATGAGAAAATAAGCCTTTAGTTTCGAGAATACATACTTGAACCCAGTTACATAATTTTCATCAATCCAATTTGGTTTACGACGTTGGCGTGAAGGACGCTGTTTACGGCCATCTTCAGCCTGTAAAAATAAAAAATTAAAATTTTGAATGAAACCATTCGTCTACAATGTCTACATTCATTACTATAATTCAAACTTGAAAAAAAAAAAAAAAACTATGTCTCAACATATCTACGCACTTACTTCGTCACTATTTCCACTTAGGTCATCCTTTTCAATGTCATTCTTTGGTGCATGCTCGGCTTTTTGTTTCGGCTTACGTCCTCTACCACGCTTCTTCGGTGGTTCTGTCTCTTGTTTCGTCTCATCATCACTTTCCTGCATAACCTAAAATTGAGAACTGAATTTTTCCTACCTACCGATTACCATCTAAAAGTTTAATAACTAATCTTTTAGCATGTCCTTTATATTATAATATGTACTTTGCTAGGATCGGCTACTTGACTCATTGATGAACCTCCCACTATGCGTTTACGCGCTGTACGAAGCCATATCGGTGGACCATGCTTTTTCTTCTTCGAAACTGACGGACTCACTTTTGCATGCTAAAAAATGAAATTTTTAAAATAGGACATGATTGAAGACAACTTTCTGGGGAGTTAGCACGATGATGGATTGTAAAGGTAAAACAAACCTGTCCTGCCTTTCCGTGACTAAGACGCGGACGCCCTTTTGGCCGTACCTGCGACTTCGACGACGAAGATTCACTCTAAATCAAAATCATTTTCATTCCTCATTTTCTTCCATTTTTGAAGACACGATTGAAATATTTTTGAAGACGAATAAACCACAAAACTCACAGACGTAATAAGTGTATTTAACTCATATTTGCTGTCGTCCAATATTGGGGCTTTTTCGATGTCACCGCATACAACTGCAATAATATAATCCACACGGTCCTTTACTCCCTAAAATTCATCCATATATACAAGAGAAAATAAGGTTAGTTAAGAGAAATGATAGTGCGGCAAATATACCAATTCAATATCTTCTGTCTCCATATTTGCCATCGATTCCAGCACAGGAGCTGAATCATACCCAATCTCTTCCGATCCATCAGAAGAATCTTCCGTTTCAAGAAAATCATCGGATAACGGACTCAAGCTTCGTCCTCGCGTTGGCGTAACCTTAAAGTATAAACTTTTCAGGGAAAATTAATGGAAATTCCTAAAATACAACTGTAATTGCAAATGGAATTATATACTACAAAAATGAATTATTTGACCTTTGTTTGCTTGCCCTTTCGCCCTCGTTTAAGTTCTTCGCATGTCGAACGCGCAGTGATATGCTCTTGATAGTACTGTTCATGCATACTTTTCAAATGTTCAATTAATGCCGCATAACTGAAAAGCTAACCATTATTAATTATCTCGACTGCCAACAATCACTACCATAATGACGACTTGAAAACTGCGATTAATTCCATTAAAAGCATTTGGTATATGTTTGAAAATACCAAAAATACATACGTTTGAGACTCGAAATCACACAGATAACATGGAATTTGTTTGTTCATCGTGACACGTCGATTGTGTTTGACGGTAAGGTGATAAGCAAATGTGAAGAGTGATGAAAATGGCTGCTTTTCTTTGCAGTCACTGTGTGAACAAGTAAGCAAGCTTAGATCAACTATCATTGTTTGATATTTTCCCATGCGTTCCAAAATCTTAAGCTGTAAATATAAATATTATGTTTTTAGCCATAATTCATTTCAACCTTCATTTTTGTTCCACTTCTAGTATATTAGACAGATAATTTATCGCTACTTTAGAATTTTGCTTACCTCTCCTTCCCTCCTCTTCCTTACCAAAAAGAAAAATAAATTAAGAAAATACCTCTTCGGACCCAACTTTTCTAGCAACACCGTTTTTTGAGCTATCACCTTTCCGATTACGTAGATTCATTTCTCGATAACGACTTGAATTGTCCTGTGGAATTAAAACCGGAACGCGATCTTGTGGTAATGCATCCGTTGTTACCAATGCATGCGGGATTGATTCCATAATCTGATAAGAATCCAATTAGTGGCTTCAGATTCGAAACTTTCCAGTTTGATTTTTTGCTTCTAATTAATTATTTCTTCTAAGACTTATTCGAAAAGAAAAGGCAAAGTGTACCTGTTGTCCTTCTACGAAAGTTGTTGTCGCCACATCACGGGAGATACGCGGAAGTGTATGCAATTCCAGTTTGTGCTAAAAATGAAATCAGCATAGTAATTTAGACATTTGTATGGACTTTTATTCTCTTTCTTCCTTTCTCTTCATTCTTTCCGACTTGCAGCATTATTATAACAATATTATCGAATAAATAGTAATACTTTCTTTTTGCTGATTGACATAAATAATTGTTTTAGAAAGGCTAACTTCCGAGTCCGGTAGTGATAACGCATAATGTTTCATACGCTTGTTGACAACGTTTATAAGGTTTGTCCGTTTCAAAATGCCTTTAGCACGTTTCGGAGGTTGTGAATCGATTTTCGTGCCTGAAGACGTCCCTGCTTCTCCTCTATTCTGCTGTTGTGATGACGTTCCCTCAGTTCTACTTTGATCGCCATTTCGAAGTTCTGAAATATATCATTCCTGCTAAACTAGTTTTGCTAATCTTTACATTTGCTCAACTAAGTTTATTTTATCTGACGGTAAATATAACTGCGCAAAAAAAGAGAAAAGTATAACTAGCTAGAAAATCAAACCTACTATTTAGACATGATCTTAACTGCTCGTTACTGCTTTCCACCAACAGATAATAACCACTTTCCTGCTTACCCCAACCTTAAAACAACCCTTCGCGCAACTTGTCAAGAAATAATTACCTGCAAGCGCTTTTTCGGCAAAATCTAGAGCCATTGCACTGAATGCCGATGCAATAGTTGAACGTAATGTACGACAATAAACACGCTTATGAGTCAAATAATTCAAATGACTCCGGAAGATATTGCCACAGCAACTATAATTTTTTTGTTGTCAGAAATATCTGGTTCTGCATGCCTTTTAAAAAAATCTAGGAATCAGAGAAATATAAAATCTATAAATATCATAAGAGTAAATTTAATTACTACTAGTAAACACTGCTCCAAAATTTTATATAGTCTTTAAAACAAAAATAAAGATGAACTCACCGACATTCGAAGAGAATATTACACTCATTTGCCAACAAATTTCTCACTTCAACAGTGGAATTATTATATGTCTCTATTAAACCATCAACACCATCTGATCCTCCGGTTGGTATTGAGGGCTGTTGAAGCCCCAAGTCATCAACACTCCGAGACATCACTATTTGTACCAGTGATATTACTAATGCAACGAAAGACTATAAAAACAAACATTATTCTAATTTTATTTCAATTATTTTATTTATATAACGGAGAACTTAAAATACTTCACCAATTTCAACTTCAACATTACTTAATTAACTTTAAACTAATTCTTGATTTATTGTAATTATCTTATTTGATGCGCTTCCTTTTTATCCTACGATTTTGCAGTCCTTCCACGGTTTTTTATGAAGGAACTGAAACCGTAATACTTTAGCGAATATATGCACCTCGAGACTTCATAGTTTCATAACGAGATATGCGATCGACTTACCGTATGCGGGTTCCAAAAAGTCGAAATTTATTGTGCGTAGTGGAAGGTTTTTCGGACAGTTGACGGATTTAGCCTCAGGTTTTCGGGAGTTGCAAAGATGCCGTATGGTAACTGTTTGATTGCACGCTAATTGAAGCAAGGCGACGCGATGCTGCAAAGGAAGTGTTAAACAGTTTAATAGACAAAACAAAAACGAAATGCAAGAGATTAAGTTAAATTCCAGAAAAACGTGTCATGATATCCGAAGTAACAAAGGGAGTGGTCAGGAGTTCATAAGTAACTGGACGGTACTGACTACCAGTAAGACTATATTTGGCTTAGTTTAGGACAAGTAAATTGATTTCCTCTCCCTTTTTACTCCTCGACAGTTGTTCATATAAGATCAAAAGGAAATTTCAACATGAAAATTAAAGTAGCGCCATTTATTGGTAAGCGAGCTGCTACTTATTAGGCCAGTAACAGCAAGCCACTTTCGCATGATTTCAAAAAATGCACCCATCTTTTACACTTGTAAAAGTTAATTAGCATATAATAGATGGAGCAGTACAATGGGACACAGTAAAACAAAATTCTGGGTTTAGTAGAAAGATATTTAATTAAATCAAATAAATCGGAAGTGGCTTGGTGCTAGTATAAAAAAAATTACGAACTTAAGTTCGTGTTATCATATCTTGGATGTCTCATGAATGCTGCTAGAAGTGACCTGAATAAGGGACAGGTGAAAGAAGGATGGGCATTGTCGAATACAATCACGATCGCATAAAGAAGTTTCCCTGGATTGCTTTTGCTGGACACCAAGCAATAACCTTCATAAAGTTAAGTATAAGTTAATGCAATATAGAGGTAAACAAAGGAAAAAAAGATGATGAGTTCAAATTTGTACAAAAATTGAGATTAACAGTCAAACAAACCCATCTTTCTTTTCCAACCAACATATACCGAGAAAACTTTGCTAGAAAAATCGTAATTTTTTTTTTCCTTTACCGCAATTCACAGGCCCCATTATCTTAGTCGAATCGAAAGATTTCCGTGATTTCTGAGTTTCATAAATTACTAATAATTTAATCTACTTATAGTCGGCAACTTATGAAACAATAATGAAAAGGTCCTTATGCTCAATGTTAAATAAGACAGAAGACAAATGAACACGTTTCTGTCATATCAATTAATGAAATATCTTTGCCGGTAACAAGTAAAAGCAGAGAACACAAGAAGCATAAAAATTAGAATAGAATTTTCTCCTAAGAAATCTGAAACTACCATCCGGAACTGCAATTTCCTGATAGGAGTAGCATATTTATAATACAATAATAGAAGCTAATTGTTTGTTTGCAGAGTGTCTATATTTATTCCAGAAATCAAATTAACAATTAATTATTAAAAACCAAGAGAGTAAATCATTTGTGGTAGTCAGTACGAGTAACTGAATGACTTTCAGCTTGAAGTTACTTCCGATTGAGTGTAAAATATAATTATTATACATAAGGGACATCCTTCCCCTCCACTTCTTCCGGAAGAACGACAAAATGATGGTGAAGAGGAAAAGATGTTATGGGAAATTAGAGCTGCAATAGATTGATGAAATTCGAATTTGCGCAATCATTGCGAATCCTAACTGTTTCCAAAAAGTCGATAGTTTTACATCAGTTTATCGGGGGATACAGTAGTCGAGTCGAGATCCGTTCGAAAGGGTTGACAGTGACGGGACTTCACGGACTAAAGTGACAAAATTAGGGTATACATGATTAAATACTTGAAGCAAAACATGAAATACCACAGTCAATACGTAAAATGTGCGTTAGTAAACAGTTTAATAGTGTGACAAAAGTGTGTGCTTGACAAGCGTGTACTGTATGTGTCCTTTCTGTCATACGGTACAATTACCGTGCGATTTATGGCAATGATTTGCTATTCCGCTAACTCTGTAATTTTATTCTGCAGTATGTCAGTAATTGGAAATCCTCAAGTTACCTGGGATGATCTAACAGGCCTTGTCACACCTATGACACTTTGTCCCACTTAAAGATGGGCAGGTTTTATTCACAACTGTAGAGGAAAACACTGCGAAAGAGTGCGAAGAAGTATTGAGTTGATTGCAGTTGAAAACGAAAAGTAGTGCTTAATCAGTAATTCGAAACAAAGAAAAATGACATAGGAAATTAAAAAGAAACAAGGAAAGCCACTGCCAGTACAACTGTCCAGTTATCCAACAATCTTAACACTTAGAACGTGGAATTGAAAAGAGTAAAATCATCGATGTAGTACCGTACGCTGAATAACTTCACGTATAATGAACATCAAAGGATCTAACACCTGAATGTGAGGAAACATATCAATGGATGGACAACCTCGGTACCAATTGACCCCTGCTCTTTTCTCCAACTTTTCCCTCTTCCCTTTCCTCCTCTCCAAACTTCTATTTTCACCTGTTTAAAAGACGGTGGAGAACCATTGCTTGCTATCATACCGGAGGAGGAGATTTTAGGCACGGAGCTGAGTAATTTGACGAAAAAGTCGGGAGAGATCTTAGATCATCTGCTTACGACCTTTCCTTTCACTCTGTCCTCTATGTCAAGTCCCTTCTATCCTTTATGATTTGATGATTAATTTTGTATCAAAAAATAAGCAATAATCGACAAAAACCTAAAAAGAAAAACAAAAATCTGATAAATCAAGTTGATCTGAATGATAATTGCTAATATCTGATAAAACGAGCAACGCTGTTAATGAAAACTAGACATTTAATATATACTAATTCTACAAAGCAACGATTAATGTGAATTTTTAAGGGCCATAAGTTTGGCCAATCGAAGACCTAACTGGGGTAACCTGAGGGAGCCAGCAATGGATATGCTCATCGAGAGAACTCGTGGCAGGAGTGAATTGCCGAGCTGACCGATGTTTTCTGAAATGTGGCCGTTACGTCAAGAAGGTTAATTACAGTATCCAGAAACGATCAATATTGATATAATATTGCCGTTGTGTAATATTGTAGGTCCAAACAATATTCATTTATAGAGACAAAAGTTTATGTCAAAGTAGCAATAAACAGAAACAATCATTTTAAAGTATAAAAGAAAAGAAAAACTTGATACTTCACACCGAATGCATTTTTAAAATTAATTTGCATAATTCCGATCGATTTTTTCATACCCAAATTCACATAATATATTAAATATTAATACATGAATCGTCTTATATAATACAATGAATACCTGCTATCAGTGTTATAGAATGGCTAATAAAATAAACTTATTTTTTTAAATAAGTGCCATTTATTAGAAGTTACAGTGGATTAAAAATAATTCAATCTTGCTCTTATATATTCAGTCACCGAAAAACTTATCAATTTAGTTTGATGTAATCAGAATTATATCGTTTAGAAAAATAGTCCAATTTCCGATTACACAAATACCGAGATTTAAACTATGCGCGTTAATGAAATTGTGGTCGATGAGTGGGCTCCGATATGCAAACTGCCTGGATTACATATTAAACTGAAATCGTTTTTGGGGATGTAGTTGGAATGAAAGATGGAGTAGTCAGAGCTTTGCCATTTCGATCGTTGACTAAAGTAATAAGCTGCAGAATTGTTCCGTCAGTCCTCAATCGGAAATGTGACAGCTGCTATTCGGAATTGAATCAAGATATTTAGTAAAGGATCTCGAAATTTGATCACTCGAATTCGGTCCATCTTCCAACTGAAATCGGGAATCTCCCTAACAGCATCAGGAACTTTCCTAGTTGTCATATTATTGGATAGAAACAATTTAAAAACCAAACAGCTTCAGTTTCTCATTTAATCACTTACAGAGAAAAATGAATTACAGGTAGAATAATTCCATCACATGTACAGAGTATCACTGTCTTTCAATTAGGAGTCCATGTCTTTTCTATTGCAGCTTATATTTTTCACCTAAACCTTATGAAATTATCTAATCCATATGCTTTACGCTTTATGCAACAATCGGCAACACTGTTTATACGGTTTAAAAATGTTTATTAATTATTGACAGCCCTATAATTTATTATATGCGTGAAACAGTGACAACTGCAATTTAGGACATTTGAAAAATAAGATGAGAAGTTTTATTAGATCATTAATTTCTCGCTTGATCGAGTAGTCTTTGAGTAGGATCAAAAATGCGTTATTTCTGAAGTATCAGTTCAGTATAATACTACCATTGTAATATTTTTTGCTTTTGAGGTCATGGAGTGCGTTGCATATTTAAATTCCTAATTTTCAGAAATCTGAAAACATGGAATTAAGTACTGAAAAATATTAGAATATCCAGAAACTGCATGAATTCCATCAACTGTGGAGAATTGAAAAATTACATATAATTCCACATTACTTTTTATTCACAATGAAAAAAAAAAGTTTGCTTTGAGTACCTTACCACGGAAGTGAGGATCCTTTAAGTTGCAACTTAGTATCACTTCAGCTTTTCCGATACTTGATGACCTAATTTCCTCGTTTTATTCGATTAGGATATGTAAACACTCAGGAACATTTGTTTCTCTGTTTTCATCTTTGTTAAATCTTTTCAATGTCCTCTTTTTTTGTGACAAATTGTATCGATTTCATACCTTGTACTATTACCAGTGGTCAATAGAAATAAAGGAGAAAGGTTTCGGTAGCTGAAAGTCGATAATTAATTGGAAACTGAGTGACAAAGCTGGTATCGTCTCACTGCATTTCAACATTGCGAGAATATTATGGGATTCTTGAAGATACAACTAGGATGAGAGTTACCCATGAAGGTAACACGTTACCTAACAGCTTTCGAAAGCTTAACATATATACCAATAAGCAGCTCAAATACTACACTTTCCATTTGTACTGCTCTCTGTCAGTTCAAAACACTTATGGATCAATAATCAAGAATGCAAGAATTGTCTCATAAGCTCAAGCTGATTCGAGATTGTTGTTTTAAATTAAACTCATAAAACTAGTTGAAAGCATTGAACCCAGTTTTAACTAAGTAAGTGGAATTGGAACTGATCAGTAACTCGGTTAAACAAACTCGTTTTGGAACTATTCTAAGGAGCCTTCTTTCAGGTGTACCTTTCTCATTGCTACAGAACGAATACCTCGCATCTGTTTAAAATAAAAAGCGTAACAAAACTGAGTTGCTTTGACAAAAATAAATTCAGCAAACTCATTACTAACTTGTGATAAGCAAGAGAAGCCAGCTACTCATACTTAATTGATCAAAATCAAATTCAACATGAATCACATTTCATTTTTTTGCCAGTAAATTTTGCATAATTGATATGACCATGTGATTGGGCTAAATTCGTTAACTTCACTTGATCAGGTATTGGGCTCATTGCATTACTTCAATTCCTTCCTATCCACCATGAGTGGTGGGAGAAATTCCTGTTTATGAAATTGAGAATTATCATAAATGCTTTTCGTATATCAAGAAAAAACCTCCATCAGGAAGCGATAATTATTCCATAGGGGTAGAGTAACTACATTCTTTCCACAGGAAATTGTTGTTAAATAATGAAACACAATAAAAAACTTCTATTCTTTAATCTTCTGTTTACCTGTTTGAAATCTATGAAAAGACAGGTGGTAGCTGCACCGAGTATGATTATGATATGACTGAACTCAGTGTGATTATGATATGACGGAAAAGATTACCTCTTGCCCATCTATTTTGGGGTTGTCCCAACTTTACTAGTTAAGAATCTGTCATATTATGAAACAAAATAACTCATAAGCTGTGCAAGAATTAAAAGAAAATAATTTCCAGGCAATAGTTGGACTTTAAAAAGACCAATAATTCAAGTCGAAATATGCAGAGACTTCCTGTAGATTCAACGGTGAATTTTAGACCATGCAGCAAAGAGACTTCGGGAAAACTGGAAGTGAGAACCATCTCATGTTTATTATTCAGTAGCAGAAGAATTTCTTGTTTAAATTAAATCGACTAGTCTATGTCTTGTTTAGATTAAATAGGTGTACCTCAGTCAAGGTAAGACACATAGGGAGAGTCTTACCACTAATTTCCATCTTCAGACTGTTTTAATTCTAGCTATAATCTTGGAGAATATCTTAACTATCGGTTCTGTCCCATAGTACATTTTTACGTAATTTCTGATGTTGCCGCTCGACTCTAATATTCCCTGCATGCCGATTAATTTCTGCCCGATCTGTTGGAGGAAGTTGACAGCTGGCACTAAAGCAGAGATCAAGGTAATTAGTCCTGGCTGTAATTCGTGCTGTCTCATTTGTAACATTAGTGCCCACCTGGTACGAGATTCCTCTTTCGTTTCTTGTTGGGCTCCTTTATAGTATATATGAGATAGAAGGGATTGAAGCTGTCTTTTAAGCTTCACAAAACTTTCTGAAGTTTGTGAAATTCAATACTGTTATTTATGGACCACTGTTCAGTCCCAAATTAAGAATGATATGCGACTTCGGTGTCGATCCATCTTTACATACCTTTTTGTGTTTTTCATGTAACTTCTTATTTAAATATATATATATATATATATATTTAAATATATATATATATATATTATATATATCTTCAGCTGTGATGGCTGGAGTACGTCTAGATGCTATCCCGAAAATCTCAGGGACCATTGTACGGTCACGTTATCCAGAAATATCAGTCGGCTGCGCAGCTGTAGATACACTGATAGGAGGTGGAATTCCGCTTTCCTCAATTTACATCATTGACGAGAATAACAGCCGAGCTTATGCACCTGTTCTTAGCAAATATTTCATTGCTGAAGGTTGTTAATTGTATTCTAAGATTTTCATTTGGACTTTTAAACCCATAGTCATATTTTGCGTTTAAACTCTTCTGTCATTTTGCGAAACACGCTTCTTGACAGGATGACCGAACTGAATGTTCAGTGTGCAATAATTCTGTTTTTCATTTTAAATAAATTAACATTTTTAAAACGAAGCATTTTTAAAATAACACTCATGTAAGTAGTACTCATGTTAGTTGTGTTTAAAGAATTTAAAAAGATATATTTGTCCAGGTATATGTTGCGATCATTCATTATTTGTTGCAAGCACAAGTCGTAATCCACGAGAATTCCTGGACGATCTACCGGATCGAGTAAATAATCCACAGAATAATTCATTGAAAAGCGATGCATTGGGGAGCGAAGATTCAACAATGAAAATCGCTTGGCGGTATTCAACTGTGCCTAAAGTGGATTCATCACTCTCTGGCTCTCGATATGGATCTCCACAATACGATTTGATGAAGAAGATGAATTTTAAGAAAATAGATACCTGCAAGATCTCCTTCTTCCCTGACAATATCAAGTCACAAGATAGATTACCTGATTACGGCGATCTTTATAAGCGGATATCACGGAAATTAATGGAGGACGAATTTCTGGCTACCTCTTCGAAATTGACAAAACGTGTCCTGCGTATAATCATAGAAGGTAATTAAATTTTTTGGCATACATTCGTTTTTTTTTTGTGCTTCCGATTAACGGAAAACAAACCTAGGTGTTGGTAATCCTTTCTGGCAGGATCCTGAAAATGATGTGAAGTTTATCGCTCATTTACGCAGCATCTTATGTCGTTGCTACGCCGTCGCGATGGTAATTATTAATTCAAATGGCTTATCTAGCGTACGAAAGGTTTGTTGCTCTATTTTGAATTAAAAAATGAAATCAATTCAAATAGAACGTCATTCCAAGATAGAGTGGAAAGATTGCGGAAACCCTGACTTCTCTCTCTACATATGTCTGAGTTGTTTATTAAAAAACCTCCTACGTAAATTTCTACGTAATCAGCAATGAACTTGAATCATAAATGCTACTAGCTTTCAAAGTACAGTGAGCACAATTTAGGTGGACCTCTTCGATGTATTTATGTAAAGCCGTTCAAATTCTGACTTCTGTTTAAGGAAAGACTTTATGCATATGGTGACTTAGTGGTTCACCTGGATGCTGTGGAGTGTGATAATACCGTGCAAAAATTCGGTGATCGTTTTGATGGTTATTTTCGTTTGTTGAAGCTTCCGGCTGTATCTTCAATTGCAAACCATTGTCCACCAAGTAGTGATCTCGTTTTTCAACTTCAGAAGCGAAAATTTGATATTAGAATTTTACATTTACCACCAGCGCTTGATAATGATAATGATAGGAAAGGTTGTGACTCAAATTGCCAAAGAGGTTTGGATGCTTTCTGATTTTCAGTAACGAAATATTGGTGACAATATTGATGAAATCTGGCCAAGTAATATTCATCTTCCACATCACATATTGTTTGCTTAGTTGTAGTTGTGCAAATGTTGTTTAGTCACATTGGTTTCTGTACTGTTCATGATTGAAACAGGGATATTTCAAAACATCCATCAAAACTTTCGTTTTATTTGAGGATATTTTCGGGACTGGAGCAGTAAAATTGCAAACAGCCTGTAGCGTCGGGGATGTCTACTGATATAAAATGCTTAATTTGTTGTCTTACGTTATTGTTATTTTGTTGATTTTTTTTCTGCTTACATAAACCTTCTACTCATTAACATTAATATCGATTTCCGCTCAATTTTGATTTACGAGTTAATTTTATCTTGATCCTTTTTTTTCAATCATAAACAAATATGGAAAGAACAAAAGGAGTTTGCGCAATAGATTTCCGTAATGATAGACCAAATGCAAAAAGAAAAAAAAAAGTTTAGAAATTTTGTATTTGAATCGGATGTGGGTGACAAGGCAGCAGCGTTTCGTCTTTGCATGGCATTGGTCCGGTGATTTAGCGGGTTTGGCTTGTCTGCATTCCACAAAAAGGTTTGTTTCTTAGAATTAAAGGACTGTGGTACGAGAATTGCTAACCTCAGATACTTTTGAGTTTTGTTAAGTTTTTCAAATTTTGTAGTTTCAGCATAATTTTTTGGCTAATTTAGACTTAACATTTGTAGTATATCGAATAATATGCCAAGGATTGAGTGTCGAGATCGTTATCAATTACCTGTGAAATTCGATTTCCGCATCTGGTTCCCTATGCATATGTCTGTACAGCTAAAAAGAATGATTGGTAAACTGAGAACAGTAGATCTCATCATTGAAGTGAGTGAATACCTTAAGCATTCTATTTTTGCCTTGAATTATTGTTCAGACTCACCGAAAGTTCTTCAGGAAGTGAAAAGTCGGCTGTTGACGGGGAAGTTAGTTATACTTAACAGTTCATGCCATTTTATGGAATTCACTAGATTTTGAAGCAATATCGAACTACGGCATTCCACTGTGTGCTTCATTACCTGAAACTTTAGGTGGATAAGCGTTTTGTCTTGACCATGTCTAAGGTGACTTATCTCTAGATAGGTGCTCATAATTGCAGCATTCTGTTTAATGCTTATTATATATCCCAATATACTTCGATCTTTCTTTTTAAGCTTCCAGGTGCATGATGCTCGGGTGCCAATTACTGGACGTAACCCTCAATTTTATTCTTCACTATATGCCGTAAGACCACATATACTTGTGCTGAATAAGATGGACCTCATAAGTAAAGATTTGAGGTTTGTTATGGTACGCTTGGGTTGGACATATCCTATATTTTAGCATTGCTGCAAAACTTTTATTCAGTGTAGCACATTTCCTTCAGTTAGTAACTTTATACAACATAGGATATAAATGTTCGTCAAGAAATGTAAAATTCTAAACATAGAACAATCTCATTCCACTTATTTCTTTAATCCCTTTGAGGAAACCAGTCGAAGATTATTATCGTGATAACGGCATGACGAATTTATTATGGACAAATTGTAAAAAACGTCTCAGGAAACCACTTGTAAACCTACAAAATATGATGTTGCAATATCTTCGCGATGAGCCACGTTTCAATAGAACTGTGAAAACGGAATATCAGGTTGGATTTATATTGCATTTTTAATATTTAAGACTAACATCGAAACCCTTCTGGGAAGTTAATGGTCCAATGTGTAGTTGTTCCTGCATCGGAAAATATATTATAGTGAATCCTTGAGAAGTATGGGCATACATGCGCTAATTGCTCGAAAAGAAATACAGGAATAAGGTGCTGATTTCAGGAATAGTTAAACAATTGAAAAATATTTTGACTTTTGAAAAGGCTTTGTTGAACATAACTGGTATTACTTCTCTTTCAACCAAGATATATTCTAGAAATAATGATATATTACGTACTTGATATTCAAAAGACATAGACTGCAGGTTATGGTAGTAGGCATCCCTAATGTCGGCAAATCATCACTGATCAATTCATTGAGATTGATTAATCTTGGTAACAGTCAGAAAGCTGTGGAGGAAGGTAAAATTTTGTATGAAAAGGAAATAATTGCTGCAAGAATAAAAATTATTTTTCAAATTATATTAAAGTTAAGAGATTTTTTAATGGTGTTTCATAAGAACATTAAATAATTCCCAGAACCAAATACCTTTTACTGTTGGAAATTATGAAATAGGAGTAGTAGAATTGTCATTGCGAACACAACCTAGTGGTAATTAGACTGCTTACAGTTAATAAATAAATAAATATTAATGGTTAAAATGTATTATTTGAAATAAAATGTTAAGTAGTAAAGAGATTCCAGGTGCCAGACCAGGTGTGACAGTACGTGTGCAGAATCGTGTGCGAATTTTTGATCAACCGCCACTATACATAGTGGACACTCCAGGCGTGCTAAATCCATTGGCACGGGACGCAGATAGTGCAATGAAACTGGCTCTCTGCAATCTTATTTTGGAAAGTGCTACTCAAGTTCACTATGTTGCTGACTACCTGCTGTACTGGTTGAACAAGTAAATTTAAATTTTCGAATCTCTTAAAATCAAATTTTCCAAGATTTTCTGATTCCTCGGGCACAACAATCACCTTTACCTGTAAGGGAAAAATCACTAATAACTGAAAAATTCGGTCAGTTCGCTCAATTTTCTGAATAATTGTAGGGCAGGTGACTACTCCTATGTCGAGTTTTTCAATCTACACAATGGACCATCAGATGATATACAGAAAGTGTTATTAGACATTTGTGAATCAAATAATCTTCGCTTTCAATGTTATTTTGCTGGACAACGAGTTGAACGATGGGATATCGACAGTGCAGCCAAACAGTTCATTAATATGTTCCGGAATAACAAACTGCGTGACCATTGCTTAGATATTGATCTCCTGCGAGACTACATTGACAAAAACGAATAAGTTGGAATAAACAGATAAATTGAAGCTAACAGCATAATGTCATGGGTCTCTCAAACCACAGATAGTTTCAAGTAATTTATGCTCATGTAACTGTTTGAAGCTTCAGTAGTAGATTTTTTTCTTTTAAAAAGAGTTTAAAAAAATATATAAACATATGAATCAGTTCGAGGGATAAATCAGCTTCGTTTACTAACAGCTCACTTACCTACTTATCAACCATTGACTGTGAGAGTGGGTTCATCCTTTTCGATTGCTTCTTGATAAAGGAACCAATTGCAGAAAAGTAACACCTTATATACGGCTAACGACGGAAAGGCATTTTTTTTTTTGTTTTTTTTTTTTTTTTTTTTTTTATTATTTTTTTTATTATTTATTTTTTTTTTTTTTTATTTTTTTTTTTCTTTATTGTTTTTGTTTTTTTTTTTTTTTTTGTTTTTTTTTTTTTTTTTTTTTTTTTGCGGATAGAAGAACAGAGAGTAATACTGATGAGTGGTCGTCGGTATAAAATGTGTTTATATTTGAACACTTTAATATTTGTATAGCGTCTAGAAAAACGAATATTTGGAATTATTTAATAATGATATTAGCAGCAATAGAATAAAAAAACCAGGGTTAGCAGTATTATAATAATCCTACGTATTTCTAAATATCTCTATGAGATATTAGATTCTAAAGTTTGGTCGAGTAATGTTTCACATTCGCCTTCTCTAAAATCAGGGATAATACCCATTAGTAAATGATTATTACTTCGATGTTCCTCAGAACTCAGCGAAGTACTAATTAGTACGGTCTTTTCTAACCAAGGATTAATGTCCCATAACTCTCAAATAAGAATCATATCGCGCCGACTTCTTTCAACATTTTCTCCAGACGTCCATCCCTCTGTGCAGCTATTGTGTCATCAGCACCTCCAAGGCATTTTCCACCAACAAAAACACGTGGGACTGTCCTGGCTCCCGTTTTTTGTAGTAATATATCCTGCAAAAATAGAGTGACAAGGATGTAAAAGATAAATTCCTATATGGTCGAACAATCTGTGCGCAAACTTCCAAAGACACATGTTGGTTCGTAAGACGCACGGTTTTCTGTTTTCTGCAAAAACTCACCTGGATTTTATCGCAATCTACTCTTCCGTCCAGTTCGATGATTTGATAAAGACTGTCAGGTATTCGATACGTACTAAGCGCTCGCTTCGCATTCCTCGAATAATTTCGTTTAAAATGTATTTTTGAACGAAAAAAAAAATGTAAGCATGTGTTTTTAGTAAAAATATAAGGTAATGAATAAATTCTATAATATAAATAAACCCAGGAATATTTGGCTATTCAATGCAGTGACCTTTCTGTTGAAATTAAAACTGCAGCCAGATATTCTAAATCAGTGTCCAGGAAGAAATCTATGGTGTTAGCTGACCAACGTTCCCATCGTTGATTAGAATGTAAACTGTTTATTTATCCATCGCTAATCAAAGCGTTTTCGTTTTCTCGGCTCGGTTGAACTTATGATTGGTACATACCTGTCGTCATGCTAAGACACTACTAATAATTATCATCTGAGACACGATGTAATCAGACAAGACAGCAAGACAAGAAGAACTTTTCAGTTGTAGAAAGGTTTTCAATAATCATAACATACTTGCAATATGGGCAGTACGTTTTACTGAAAACAACAACTGGAGTTGAATTTATCAGTTGGGTGACAAAAGTGTCAATGTTCATTCCCGGTGCTTCTGATGATGCCTAAAACTCAAACTATTACAGCTAGCAAAGCGATCAATTCAGCACTAATATGATTAATGGATGCATTCGCAGAATCCATTCAATCCTAGAAAAAAAAAAAAAAAAAAAAAAAAACGAACTGCAGCACAACGTTCACTGGGAGAATTCACTTTTTCCATGGAATCTTGCAGCTGTTTCTTTTTTTTTGCTTCCGGATGCTTATGTGCTTCAACCACTTTGGTGTTCAATTCCTGCTGAGCTCGTTCACGAGCTTCTCGTATACGGTGACTGTATGCCAGCTGCAGTTCGGTGTCTATAATATTTCTAAAATCATAACTTTCTAGTTCAGTTCACTATTATGAGAAAAACTAGAACTGCCG
>PQVD01001248.1:24397-38578 GCA_003012265.1 Setaria equina
TTAAGCTTCTTTAATATAAATTTTAATAATATAAGTACTTCGATATTAAGCTTCTTTAATATAAATTATGTAGCTGGGAAAAAATGATGTGTTTTTACCGCCTGTTCTTGTCAGTGATAACAGTTGTCGTCAGACCTAGCAATAATTTATGAAAAGACTGCTAGCAACCCTCTTAAAACTTTAACATTACATAGGTACCAAAATGTTTGACCCATCTTCACATCTCGCCTCAAAATTATATTCCATAACACAAACACAGATTGTTTATCGGGATTCATAAAAGGCATATATCATACCAAATTTCTTCCTTTTTTCTAGTTCCCTTATTCGCTGGATATCCTGAATAAACGGTAAAACAAATCTTTTGTATACCAAATATAACACTAGAAGAGTTCCCAAAATCAACCAACCGTAATCCACGAAAATGTCTGAAAATCTATATGTCAAAAATTAAGGAAATATTGCTCTGATCAACAATTAGCTTACATAGAATAACTTATAGTTCTTGAATAAGATATCACGTCATATATATATAATAATAATAATAATTCGCTTTTCTCATTGTCATAGCAACTTCAACCATTAAGCAAACACAAGAGATGATATGAAATTGAAACACAATGAATTTAAGATTTTACTGACAAAACAAACATTCCTCTCTTACTCCCAATCAAACTAAAAGTATGTGTTGAAATTAACTGGAAAGTATTTCCGTCTTGTTTACATTATGGTTTAACAAAGTATAGCCTCTCATCATACCCGCTTCAAGTTATATTTTGCAAATAAAAAAAAACTTTGACTTTGCCGGTTATTTCGATAGACAAGGCAACAGACGCATGATTCCAATCTAAGGAAATATAACTACCCATCAGTTTGGAGAAATTTAAGCCGATCAATTAAGCTCTTATTTTCAGATGCAAAAACATCTCTTGCTGTCTTTTCAGCATTAAAAAAGAACGCTAAAAGTGTGGTTGGAAAAAATAACTCTCTGGAACAATGAGATTATTTAATCTAACGGCCAAGAGAACTTACTACACCTTAACAACAAATTTAAATGAAAATCTTTATAAACCGTCGGAGGTTTTTGCTTCATTTCATTTTCCAGTTAATCATAAGGATATAACACTTAAAACAAAACTTCCCCAGAAAAAATTTAGATAAAGATTCAGGAACTGAATTCGAGAAGTGCTTACGCTCACTCCAGATATTTATCAAGCATTTACTTCTCATTCAGTAAAATCTTACTTATCAGCGAATCGAAGAACATTAGAAAGACTGTTTTGTAATGGTTTCGAAATCGGGGTTCGGATCTTCTTCTTTATATAGTGCACTCTGCTAAAAAGGAACTGCTACTAAAAAAGGAAAATCAATCAACCGGTCTCATTACCACCGCTTCAATCGCAAGGAAACTAACAGCAGTAATTTATGAGGCATCATCACCACTCCTCCTTAATTTACAGAAACCCATTTCCCATTGTTTTTAAATAGAAACAAAATTCTACTTTTTTTAAAGGACAATAGCTCTAGGACAAAATTTAATGGAATAAATGAATCCTTAGGACTTCAATCTAAGTTTACTTCCTCGTTGGAAAAAATGATAAGATTAACAATTCTGCCATCACTTGACAAAAGAGACCATACCTCACCTTACTATACATATATTCCCCTTCTTCAATACCTCCCCTACCTGCCTTGTTTCTCGTTATTCATTTTCCTGTTGAACAAAATACTAACAATTCGTTATAAAACAAGCAAAATGGACAGTAGTAATGCTCTTTTTACCTCTGGAACTTGTTTATTTCATTATTCACAATTATAAAGACATTTTCCTTCTTCTTTTTTCTTCCATCTGATAATAAATACTTTGATGATTTTTAACAAAAGGCAAAAACATATTAATCAATGTGATTCTAAAATACTCATCATTGTGCAAAAACAAAATAGTGTAATGAAAAACGTATAAAACAAAGAAAGTTGAAAACTGCAGACAAAAACTGATAGCAAAAAAATCTTTCCAAGGAATGAAACAGTTACCGGAAGAGACTAAATTATGAGAACAAGTTAAAAATTCAGCATGACAGTAATTAATATTCTGTAATTCTGAGATTAGCCTAAATGATAATGCAATATTTTAGAATCGGAAAAAGCCTTTTGATTTAAGATCTCCAAGCTGTCTTTTTGCCACACACTTATCAAATGCTTCATAACGTGGAATACGCCTGATATCGCCGTAGCCAACAATGGAAGGATGTTTCGACAACATACGTTCTGCTATCCTCTTGATATTCTCATTCGTCACATGATCTTCATAAATAGATTTTATTACAGACATAGAATGTAAAGTGTACCACAAACTTGAACTCATATTTCAACAGCTTTGATTTGAGTTTAAAAAGAAACTTTCTAGTATTCTAAATCGTATTGAAGAACTAAATCTATAATCGCATTATTGCTAAAGCTTTTTATAGCCAGAAAACATAAATACCAATTACCGATTTTTTCAACATATTCACTCGGTTTTCGTCGGTAGCCATGTCCTAGAACTTGTCGAGCCAAATCTTCAAACATCACAGGTCGTACCTCTAAATTCATCATCAACTGACTTTTCAACTGGGTCTTCGCCCGAGCCAATTCTTCCTTTTCCGCCCCATGAGACAGTCGCAAAAACTGTTCTAATATCACTTTGGCTGTTTCATCGATCTAAAAATTAATTTAAAAAAAAAAAAAAGGGTCATCAGCATAAATTAACGTAACACAAGAATTAGCTACGCAAGCCAGAAAATAAGACCCGTGATGGATCACTAGACGCTTGAATGTGAAAAATCCCGGAATCTTTATAAGCATGATTGTATGCTGTCGCATTATACATCCAATGATACCTGAAATACAGTCAAATATAGCTATATCCAAATATTTAAAACAAATGTACCAAAATTTTTTATAGAAGTATAAAAAGAGAAGATAAAAACTATAATGAAATAAATTCTCACTTGTTTAAGACGTCTACGTATAACCTTGTATACATCCCTTTACCGGGTCCGCCAGCACTAAAACTACCTCCTCCTCCCATTAATGATTGTAGAACACAGAAGGCTACAAAATCATCATCAAGATATCCACAACTTTCAAAACCAAGAACGAAGTGAGCAAGATTAGGGTACGGAGTAGGACCAAGAGCCATGGCGCTAAGATCCTTTACAACCTGAAACATAATGCCTTTCGTTTTTAAACTTCAAGTAATTAATTCCTGCATATGGCTTGATAAAATGCTGTAGTAATATAAGATATGGAATAAAAACAGAGTAAATATGACTGACTATATTTTAACAGTTTGACTCACATGTTTCTCTCCACCCGTATATTGTGCAAAAGAATCATCTACTGCAGGCATTTTTTCGAGAAGTAGGGAGGTGTCTTCAGCCCACACTGTTTTTGAATCATCGAAAAGCTCTTTGGATAGGGAAACTAAAGCATCATGATCAACACCAACACCTGTAATAACACGTGTTAAAGCTGTGACATATTTTGGAAGAATTAAAGCAACTTTTGGGCATTTTAAAGACTAAAAGTAACTTCAGATGTTTAGGATGAAAAAGCAAAAATTTCTTATAAAGATTCAGCGCCCTTTCAATAATCCTATTCATAATTACTTGCTTAGATATGATAAGGAACTTACCAAGAACAAAAAAAAAAAAAAAAAAAAAAAAAAGAAAAAAAAATTACCAGCAACTACTATTCGATCCGGCTTATAGTATTGCTTCATAAATGTGTAAATATGCTTTTGAGTTATGTCCATCACACTTTCTTCTGGACAATATTTAGTGAAACCCAAAGTATTACCGTTATAAGCTGCCTAGAAAAAGAATGTTAAACGAATCAAAACTTTCACATATAGACATACACAGTCCACCTCAGTTGAGATTGATACATTCATTACATAAATTGGTTCATTCAGTACTCGCCTGTTCCATTAATTAATCAAAAAACGAAATATTACAGCATGAATCCAATCGGTGAGTAAAGGCTCGCATTCTGGTTTCGAATTCATATCTTTATTTTCGAAATCAATAATTAGTCGAGCATCTTCTACCTGTAAAATTTCTTCGTTTGGAAGCAAGTGCTGCTAAAAATTACTCGTTTCCATATTATTAAAATTTGTACATGATAAAACCTTACATCATCTGATTTAATGATTGGCCTCTGGACAGAATCAGCAATCAACCTGATTATATCAGTGAAACCATCGACTTGGCACGATGAGGCATAGATAAACGTATCTTTCGTTGACTGGCAATCAATTAAAGCACCACGTCGTTCCAATAAACGAAATAAATCTTCTTTACTGGGGAAAGATGGTGTACCCTCAAAGAAAAATTTATCCGATCTTATTATTTTTTTAATTCTGGCATATGATAATCTCTGTAATCTATGAACGTGGAATCAATGGAACTAAAAGAGAATTAGATGGATGGTGGAAGGAATCAGGGAATTTAATGCATCTTTGTAAAAAAGATGATGAAAGAATTTTATGTGAATCAAGAAGCATTTGAAAATAACTTGAATACTCACTGTAAAAGCAAGTTTTTCGATGAAATGGGAAGTGCCGAAAGGATAACCAACTTCATAACGTGAACCAGCATCTATTGCAACTAAAAATTCGACTTTAAAATGAGATTCCCAATTAGCAATTTTGAAATTTCATTAGAGAAATTAGCTTAGAGAATTTCAGGAAAAATGATTCATAAATGTGACAAGATTTAGCAAAGACGACTTATATTAATTTCAATTATGCAACTAAAGAATGGTGCAGTCTACTCATTGAAAAAATCGATAGGATTGGACTTTTAATATAGTTAAAAAGCAGGAACAAACCTCCAACAGTACAATACATCCCATAATGCGACTCAGTAGCGATTTTGAGTCCATTATCAAGTACGGTTAACTTTGTATCGAACGGCTTGACATCATTTTGTTTCAAATATTGCGCTTTTGATAGTCCCGGTAATGGTTCTCGCAGTGATAAGTTATTGACATCAATAAAGTTCTAGAAACAGCACCACCACCATTGAAAAGCTTATTAATCTTTAATAATTTGTAGAGATGAGAACTATTTTACTTCACAACTTCTCTTCTCCCCACATTTTAAAACTTCTTAACCAAATGAATAACTGAGCAATACTGTAAGAACAACAACATACAATGGGCTTTTCTGGGAGGGGAGAAGCACTGGCATAATAAGATGCGTTTGATCCATTCTTTCCTTTCGAAGAGAAATTTCTGCAACGACTAATATTCAACGTGTTTAAAAAATGAGAAAATTGCTAACAGTTGAATTTGAGAATAAGATGGGGATTTCTATATCAGTCATCATCATTCGATGGTCCCTTTTGTCACAAATTATACAACCCAATAGAACTACGGAGACATATCACACGGTTCCCGCCCAAAGCAAAAAAAAAAAAAAGAAAAAAAAAAAACCTCAGGTGTGAGCGAGATATTTCCTGAACAATTTTTGAACAAACGGTGCAAAATCTCGACGGCGTCATTATCTGGAAGATAATCTTTACGCGTAGAGGAAATGTTTAGTAAGCAAAAAATGTAATATAGATATCGATTGTTGCCTTCAACTTATCATCCTTCCAGAAACACTTCCAACATCATGAAGTCAGTAGCTCCTTTACTATCAGCAGTCATTTACGGCGATTTATAATCGGACAGATCTTTGATTATTCAGATATGAATAACGCCATCAAAATAAACAGAAAAAGTGAACCTTGACCCCGAGACGAGGAATGATCCGAAAATATTCCTGTCTTTATATGAAAAGTTATCCGAGAAGAGAATTCAAGAACACAGGGTATACTTCTGTGATCCGAACTGTCTTTTACAGCCTAATAATGAGATGAATATGAAGAAATTGTCGTTACTCACAGACTTAGAGGACTCATCTGTAATCGGTCAATGATATTTCCTTGATGAAAAATATCTAGGGGAAAATTGAATTTAATCTAAGGTTCTCGACACTAGTGTCTTCTTCCAAACTTCCATATCAGTAAATCTGATTAGTTAACAACAACTTGTTGATCACATTGTATGATTCAGTTAGAAATTTGATCATTTATAGCATGATATCGTTCACAGAGTTGGCATCATAGTGTGTGAATCAGCTGACGCTTAAATGGTCGGTGCTGTCATCTTGAACTGAACATAGTATTATATTATCATTCGATTATCAAATATTTAGTATTTTTTAGTTTAACGTTCAGTCTTCATTTTTTTAATATTATTTTAAAACCGTTCGAGGTCAAATTTAGATTTTTAAAATTTTGCTTTAAATTGAAATGTCATTTGTTATATCACTTTATAGTTAAAGTGATATTTTAGCCTTACTGTTTAGATGTAAAAGTTAATACCATTTGGAGGAAAATTCACGTAATATGATACTATTCAAATGTCAAAACTACAGGTGTGATATCATTTAAAATTAACTTCATATTTTATTATATTGTTTTTTATAATTACATGTTACATATGTTTTTTTCATATATTATATATTATCATACTTATTTTTTATCATTTTCAATCTCTATTATATAATATATCATATTTTTCGCTTATTACATTATTTTAATCTTTTTTTTTTTTATATCAGTTTGAGGTTATTATTCTGTGATGCTGTTTTGAATTGAAAATCACGTCATTTGACATTGTTGAGGAACTAAATTGCATTGTATGTTATCTTTAGGGACAAGTTATCAGGTAATATCATTATGAAATCAAGATAGTATTCTATGATATCAATTAAATCGTTTGATAACATTTTCATGTTTAAATCGAGTCGTTTAGTCCCATTATAGGTATCATTTAGTGGTTCAATTACCGTTACATTACACTAGAAATCAGAATAAAATGGTCTATGGGGGAAGAGGAACATTCTGAATCGATCTACAAAAGGATTAATACTGTTCTAAATTGAACTATGAAATTTCGTTGTTAGAAAGAGAATAAAAGCTTCTGTGTTCTATCCTGCAGTAATTTATAGGAAATAATTGAATTGAAGTGAAGAAAACAGTTTTCTTGACCTGGTCAAATATCCAAGATTATTTGCTCTCGATAAACTGCCTTCGTTGAATTCTCTCAATGACTTAATGAGGAAAATAGCAATAATGAGCACTGTATATTAGTGATGACCTATGAAAGTACAATTTAAGAATGGTTTCAAAATTAGTGGAAAATTGTATGTAGCAATTATACTTAATGACTGCTTTAAAAAGTCGACAAATGCGAAATCACAGAATGAAAAATACGAGCAGAGAAAGATAAATGTGATAATTCCGTGGTCTTCTTCCTCATCTTCATTCAACTATTGTCATATTTTCATCGAAAAAACCAGTTTCCAATTAGTCAGTGGAATTCCTTTCCTCTTCTTGTATCCTACTACTCTCATGACAGTCTTGTCAGCAATTTCTAATAGTTTTTTGTAATAGGTAATCACTTCAAACTTGTACCACTACAAAATTTCATGATATTACCTGTTTTCAAATCTCTTCCACAGAGGGCTTAAAGTTGTAATTTCCAACTACCGTTACACAACGGATGTGTATTTTACAGTAGATGTGAGTTGCTCTTCAAATGCAAGTTAGGTCAAATAATTTATGTAGGATTACTGGGCTTTAAGTTAGTTGACCTTTTGAGACTTTTCATTTGAACTTTGGAAGTTTTTGACAATAAAATAGCGAGTGAACTATCAATTGTGGGATTTTATGAACCATTTCATCTCGAACTTGATGATGTAAGAGGAATAAATGCGAAATGATAAGCACTACTTTATTGTTATCAATGATAATCAATCGATCAGAATGGTTATTACAAAATAGCCACCATTTGCTAAAGTGGTGGTTTCTATTTTGTGTGGGGAGAAATATTCGGAAAAGTAGTAATGATAAGAAATATTTTCAGGCAGTATTCATTTGTTATCAATACATCCATCATTTTAAGAGGCATTTCATAAAACTAATAAGGTTGTGAAGCAGAAGTTGCTTGCTAGCACTAATTGAATTTAAGAATTTTGGATAGATACAAACATGCATCCATGCACATTTCATTACATTCTCATCTTTTATTGATTTCAAAAAACATGTCCCAACTGCATTAATTGACTGCAGCTACCGCACTACCGCACTTCTCTCTCATTTGAGTTGCATTTTAGCTTCATTTACCAAATTTTAAAAGACAAATTTTGTTCTAATGCAAAACTTCTTCAGTTCATATTTCGACCCCTTGCAAAGCTAATCGATTCCTCACTTTTTTCGCCTTTCAATATTTTTGTACACTTCGTAATCTATTGATGAATAATAAATTTAATCTGTTTTTGATGAAATTGGAATTAATTTAGAGGCACCAACCAAATGGTAAAGGCATAGGACTGAGAGTAACGAGTTTATTGCGAACGATTCAGAAGGACCGGTAAAGTTGAAATAAATTGCGGAAATTCAGAGTAGTACATTCGCTTGTTAGTGTTGGGCAAGATATGGTGTTCATGAGGAATATGTTGAATATGATGCTGATTCATCTTGAAAAAGAGATAATTAATTGTGTTTAAAGTGAATGTCCTGTCTTTATTTTCACCCTCAGTTCGACTATTAAATGTGTGAATTCTGTTTTAAATTTAAGATTAAAACACATTAACTTTTAATGTCCCATTTTAATTAAACAAATATTTCGACAGGAAGAACCGTTTGTCTGAAATTTCCATATTACTACTTTGTGTTGCTATTGACAACAAATTTCTTCTCGAAAGGATGTTGTATTTACTCAGATCTTCTCAATTTGAGTGACGAAGGCAATCAGCTAGAGCTGTGGAATCGACGAATTACTTTTAGATTCCAGAGGATTTACTTTAACAGATATTCAGATGAAACAAAATAGTCCAGATCTTTTTCATTAGCAAGATTTCTATCTTACACTTCCAAAAAATTAACTCAACTTTTGACTGATTTTTACTAATTATTTACCATTTCATTTCATCTCAAATAAACTACTTTGTTCTAATGCATAGTAATAATGGGTTCAACTAAAAATTGCTTAATCAATTAATCAATATCACGACATCTGCTCAACCATCTTAAAATCATACTTTTCATGGAAATTGTTGATATATATCCAAGAAACCAAAGCACCATTGTGTTGTCCATTTCGAAGTGCAATAAATTAGATTTTTTGTTGGTCTTGGTAAATCGAATTCAATGTGCAGGAACAGTAAGTGGAAGTATGAATGTGCTTCTTAGTTGCTTCATAATTAGTATCTGTAATGCAAATATCATGAAGATTCTTAATTCTTTGATTAGTAATTAATCGATGAATATAAAAAACATAAACTATGATGCTTCATTGGTTAGAAATGATTTTATTATTTCTTACTTGTAATTAACTGATTGGTCTAAATGATATTTAGATCAATCAGTTAATTACAGTAAGAAACAATTTGTTTTCTTTTTATTTCATCCATACTGAATATGTGGTAGTTTTTGGCAACATTTCTATAAAGTTCATAATTTTTTATATATATCATTTTTCACCAATTATATGTTTTCCCAGCATTTTTCAAAGTTTTTTGTACCAGTTGCTACTTTCTTTGCACTGTGCTTTGATCGTCAAATAACAATCAAATTCTTCATGGAAGAAAAATGTTTTCGCTGGTAGAAAACATTTTACAACGAAACCATTGTACGAAGAGTTGTATAATTCAGGTGCTGAGAAGAAGAGTTGAAAGTATTTGCTGGTGAAAAGTAAACAAAAAAGACTGAAAGCTATGTGGAGAGAGCGGTGATGAAGCTAAAGATGATGAACTCCTTCAGCATTTCTTCAAAGCGATTTTAATAAGGCATTTCGGTTTTACCAATTTCGAACAACTACATTCCACACTCCTTTGCATAGCAAAAACAATAAAGAATATCTTAGAGAAAGAAGATCGACAATATAATGGACAAAAAGACGGTTAGTTTAAATTATCTAAAATTCACACAATTTATAATCTTACCTCAGGAAATTTTCAATCAATATTTAGTTATATGTGCGTATTGGTTTTTGTTCTGTTGAATTGTTGGTTATGAGAATGTTAACCCTTTTCCGATTACATTTCCGCTACTGTACAGGAAGCACCTTGTGAAACACAATGTTAGGTTATGACGCGTGATAGACGCAAACGTGTGTGCAGAGTATTGATAGACTTAAAAAAAAAAAAGCACCCTAACAGCTTGATGGAAACAGACAGATACCCATAAGCAAAGACACCGACATCACCTGTTAAGAATTCAAGAGCAACGAAATGTTCTCGAAGTACGACAATGGGATCATTCATCACTGCACATCAGAGGTGAACAAAAATTTGCCAATGTTTTGGAAAGTGATAACTTAAATGAGGACTTTCGTTTGTTTACCTCAACTGCAGTCAGAATCCTTCCTCTGATTTAACCCAAGATCTGCGAATTATACTCGATTTCTATTCAACTTATTTACTACACATCGCCCGAATCCTGGTCAGATTTACTTCTGTCTTCTATCGCAATACTTTCAAAACCAGCGGTTATTTCGAGTGATCCGAAGTATATTACATTCAGATTCCCGAGCATCACATATCGTTTTCTTCGAAAGTTTCCGTTGAAATACTTAAAGCTGCGATTTAGATATTTGTATGAGCCTCGTTTTTGCCATATTCTGTTAAGCTTATAGAAATTTCTCTGGCATCCACAATGTTAAATAGTAATGCGGATACAGCGAATGATGAAAATTCTACATCTGAATCTAATATCTTCCCATCTGCCTCACAACCTAATAATATTGGGAAGCTGAATCATTTGCAAATGTCCCTATTCTCGAATTGTCAGTATCAGTTTCGATGTCTCACTGGTAAATTAACATTGTACATCGGTAAAATTACTGCTTTTTTGAATCATTACCGTTGTCAAGATAAGCCTTTGAGATCCTCTCATCAACAGTCACATTATTTGATGAACTGCCATGGTCAACGTCGTTTACCTTATAATTTTAAGCACTGTACCTTTTGTGCACTTTATTTCAACGGATATGTCGAACTGCAGGAATATGCTAAACAACAGGAAATAAAACATCGTCGGAAAATCATTTTACCTTGTGTGATCCCGTGGGAATATGGATCCAACAAATTTGCCAGTCAAAAAGGTACTAGTGGTTTTGGCTCCATCCGAAATGCCAGTAAGTTCCACTTTAATTTTATAGATTTTATGACATAAATTCTGGGAATTTAATTAATAGTTGTACCATGATATTCATAATTATAACATCTGAGCAGCGATTTTCTGCTGACGAAATTGTTGTCAGAAACTTTTACGTTTTTTAAAGAATTGAATCTTTGATCTAACAACATTTCATTAAACAACTCACGTGGTGTTGTTAGGACACAATTTAACAAACAAATTTTAGGAAGTATTATTTTTTTCTAAAATAAATTAAAAGTTATTTGCAGCAACAACAATCAAATGCGGTAAACAGTTAAGTGAAAGTAACGATGGTGTGGTACCATGGATGAACTGCCCTCAACTACGAGATAAGGAACTTGCATCCCAAGCAGGTCTTACACCTTTTGGTGGAATTCGAGAGCATGTTATTAAAGTACATGATAAAGTAAGTTATTACAGAAAGACTAAGGAAGTGTTTACGATTTGGTGAAGTGTAAATGGCCTAGTAGCTGTTTTGGATATAAATAATGGTTTTCATCACTATCAATGTTTAATTTTCTCTCAATATTTTTTTCATTTTGTAAAATCAGATTATTTATAAGTTTTCAGCTTTAAGTTCCCGCCTGCCACGTAATTTCGCAACCTTTGAAAAAGCAAATGGTATCTTTTTATACGATTTGATTTTGAAGTTGGAAAATATGTAGTGCTCAAAATAACCTGTAATTTATATAATTCAATTTGAAAAGTGCATCGTCAGGTGTCGTAACTCAGTTATACTGGCAATATTAACGAGATGAATCGACAAGCGCAAAGTGCGGGTTATTCTGAATAGTCATAATGGCCCTCTGGCCATTAAACTTGCTTGGAACATATCCTGAAAAGCCTGTTTTAAGAATTAAAATCCTTTTTAGGAAGGCGAGAAGAAAAAAGATATTAACAAAATTGTTGGCGACCAAGTCAGTGAAAGCATTTTGAAAATTTGGTCTCAAGCAAATCCTGATGCTAAAAACAATCAACTGTTTGGTTAGTTCTGGAATAAGTTGAAGGAGAAATGAAATGAAAGAAGAAAGGTGAAAGTCAGTCCTGAAAAAGTTACTCTGCTCGTTTGATATGCACTGTTAATCTAATTATACTTTTAATTAAATTTTGGATTTTTTGAATTGTTCAGGTAAACATCGAGATGCTGTAACAGAAGTGAAAGGCGGCCGACAATTTAGTCAAGAAGAATTGAATGCCAGTCGAGCGGCTATTCCGAAATTTCAGGATCCACGTGAAACTATTGCAGCGAAGGCGCAGAAAACTGGTGACGTAAGTATTCCCTTCTGCTAAAAAGTGTGCGAAAAGATAGTATGAGACTGGTGTACTTGTAGTAGTTGAGATTAGATAAATTTGCTTTTATACTAATTGCAGATATGTTTTAGACTCGTTTCAACAGAATACTTAACGGTAGTCAAAAACCAATGCAAAGTGACGATGTGAAGAAGAGCAAAGCAGACGTCTTAGATTCACATTATTTAGCCTGGATTGGTGGACAGGTCAGTAGTTTGGTGGCTTACATATCTTTAAATAACATTTCTCTTTTTCTTGTTGAAATTCAAAGAATCCTTTTATATGGGTAACAATGTTTGGTTCCATATTCAAAGAAATAATATTGAGAAAGATCTGAATGCTGTTTTCAGTTAACTTTGCAGTCACAGTCTTATCCTAATGGTCTTCGAAACTCTCAAGAAGCGGTTTCCATGTCGTATTTTGATCGAGTAATGAGTGAGAGGGAGCATCTGATCGGGAAAGGAAAAGCAGAAAAAGTACAGCATAAAGAACGAAGACAAAAAGCAAAAGTGAATGGTAAATTGGAAATTGGAAGGGAAAGGAAATTCAAAATTGAAGAAATGGAGAAATGCGGAGAGGAGATAAGCTGTAGTGAAAATGCATTCTAATAGTGTCACTGATAAATGGGGTCATTTTAATGGTAAGAAAAATTTATAGCCGTAGTTTTTCATGCATTTTATTGAAAAACTTGAAAAGATCTATACTTGTTTTGAAAAATTTCATCGCTTCTGTAAAAGCATTATATAAGAAATTCAGCTTTATATGTCACATGTTTCAACTGGTAAATTGTTTTCTTTTGTTCCTTCAAAAGCGCCTTCTTTTCCTTGTTATTGTATCATTCGAGAAAATTGTTCTGGTCTTCTTCAGACGAAAGAAATTCTCGATTTCATTTAACCAGTTCTCCACTATCGGTCATTTACATGTATCTTGTATGCTTAAAAAAGAATCTCCATGGATCCATTTCTCTCTTTTGGATAGAACAGATTTTTCCTTTCAATCGAAATGATTAAATTTAAAAATTAAAGGCACTGCAAATCTTTTATTGCACTATTTTGACCATTTGAATACCTTATCATGCACTTAAATTTGTGCTTTATTCCATCAAGGTTACAAATCTGTAACAAATAAAAAAATAGAAAAAGTGTGGGAATGATTAGTTCTATTTATTTTGATAGTTGTGATTAAACCCAATTGCTATTGCACTGACGAGCACTTCGAGAATTCATAAATTTTAAGAAAGCAATTTTACTGATTAACTGATCCATGCGAAATTATATCACATGAATGATTCTGGCAAAATGAAGCAAAAATATAAACTATTTTAAAGTAATATACATGTAGCTTGTACGTCTAGCATGTTCTTCTACGGAAGCACTTGATTATCAGGAATCATTCGTTAATAAAATAATTTCAGTTTAAATTTTTTACTCAATTACACTTTTATTTACGAAAAGCTGAAGCTAGCATCAGATGGTTCCCGAAATGAACAGCTGTCTTAATTCCACCGTTTCGATCGATTATTAATTAATTTAGAAGGTTTTACTTGAAAACTGCATCATGTATTACCATAATTAAGTGCTCTTTATTTTTATCAAAATAAATTTCTTGCATTTTTTGCATAATGACTTCATCAAGG
>PQVD01001251.1:0-10754 GCA_003012265.1 Setaria equina
TGAAAAAAATACAAAAAAAAAAAAAAAAAAAAAAAAAAAAAAATAAAAAAAAGAAAAAAAAAAAAAAAAAAAAAAATATCCTGCTAAGTGCAGTATTCCCAAAATATTCTACTTTTCTTGTATTTTCACTTCACAATTACACATCTCTACAAAGTCCAACTTTCTGAACTTTCACAATGAATACATAGTATAGAGTTGAGGGAAAACGTTTTAGAAAGCTTATCACGTTAGCCCGGAATGTATGTTCCCCCACCTTTCCACTTACTATTAAAATAAAATTTTATCTCCTTCCCTATTAGAGCACATAAGGGTTTCGGAATCTATGATACCAAACTGTCGACATTCTTCTTTTATTTTTCTTCATATAGATTTTGAGCGATTTTACATCTTTTTACTTTTTTCTGTTAAGAAACTTCACCTCCCCAAGTAAATCCGTGATGCACGAGCAAGATGCAATATGAGGAAAAACAGATGAAAATTAAGAATGCACAATACATTTCATTGAAAACAATTCAAACAGTGAAGTGTGATAATGAATGATTTTTCTTTTGATTTGGTTAAATATAAAGCTACAGCCGAATATAAAGCTACAGCAAAGCTAATTAACAAAATATGTATTATCACATATAGAGGACCATCATGGAAGTACTGGATCAGGTGAGAGATTAATACCGGATAATGCTGACAAATAATGTCGACAAATAAGCGAAACAAGTTCTTGGAACAAAAGAAATCAGCCCGTTTTATTCTTGAAGGTAAATAAATCGCCTTTGAATAACTAAAAGAAAAATACAATTTTAGGATGTAAATTAAAATGAGAATTATATATGAAGAAAGAAAAAACTCAGGTCCACTGAGTAACAAGACGGCCAGCTCATATGAACCGAATGGCAGAAATACTATAACGTTTGTTTGACGATTACCTAAACATAATTACGCTTTGCATTTTCAAACTAACTAGTAAATAGATGCCAAATGAGCACGTTAAACTTAATGGTCGAAATTTCAATTTACACTTTTGGAATCATCTTTTGTATTTGGACGAATTCTAATTATACATTAACGAAGATAGCTTACGGAAGCAAAGAATTTGTAGATGAAATACGAAGTATTTGGACCAATGTCAAAAAATCGTATATCCGTCGGTTTTGCGGTCTTTCGCTTGATCCGAGAATACAAGGACATTTTTGGATTTGTGATGAAATCGTACATCATGTAAAGCCAACTTGAATGGACCATATAATCTTCGTAGTATTCTGGAGCCGCGGCTCTAATCTGCAAATTTCTTAATAGCCAGTATAAAAAAAAAAAAGAGTGGATTCAATGACAGTATAAAGTTGGTAAAGCAGCCATAGAAAATGGGGGAATAACAATAAGATGAAGCAGAACTCATTGTTACTAGCTCATTTAAAAAAAGTAAAAAGAAGGGAAAAAAAATAAACTGTGCTGCAAATGAAATAAAACTGACAGTAGAAACTTTGTGCAAAATGAACTGTAATTATCTTATGATAAGATGTACAAGCAACTTTAAACAAAATAAAAAAAAAGGAACAAACGCGCAATTCTGAATGAAACACTTCTCTGATCACAATGAAAAATTGTTTGATGAATAGCAAAGCCTCTTTGATGAGATGTAATTAAGTATTTTTGGAACGTAAAATTCAGTTAGTTTCAAAAAAAAAAAAACCGTTAAAAGAGTAGTCCTCCCGCAAAAATATTAAAAAAAAAAAAAAAAAAAAAAAAAAAAAAAAAAAAAAAAAAAAAAAAAAACCGATAAAAGAGTAGTCCTGCCGTAAACATTTGAGAAAACAAAAACAAATAATGAACCTTCGGAAGATTACCACCGCATACATATGGAAAATCATGATGTTCAATATGATAACCAACGTTAAATGTTACCAAGTTTATCGGTCCATAATAACTGAAAAATATAGTGTGAAATGATATATATATTAATTTACTTACAAATCTACAATAACAAAGATATTTTGAACTGACGGTTATGAACGAAAGACTGCTAGGAAGGACATTTCGAAAGTGTGAGCACTAATCTTAAAGAATAGGAAAAAGGGATATTTAAGTAAAAGAGTTATTTTGTAAAAAAAGTTAAAGCATTATCATTAAACAAAGAAGTCAAAACATTTTCAATGGACTCAGTACAAGATTTACTAGTTACAGATGGAAATTTCCATAATGACTGATTAAGGAAATATATGCATAATTTTTCATTCTTTTCTTGCCTAAAACAAAATTTTCACATTTATTTGGTTTACCTGTATGTCTCTTGCCCAGGTTTGAAAACATAGTGATCAGAAATATAGTGACTAGCAAGTGGATGAATACTCGATCCAAAAAAAACCCCGGCTAACAAATATATAAATGCTTTCCAACCAAAGAAACTAATAATAATGTAATTAACAAAAATCTGAAGCAGTGCATTTAGCACTTCCAAATCTGTGACAGCCTGAAAATAGAGGTTTAGAGAAGTATAGTAATAACAACAGATATGTAATAAAATAACGGTAATGTACTTTTGGAAAAAAAATAAACAAATTGGTATTCAAAAACGTACTCATGTTAGGAATATTTCTTCCCTCAAATATTAAATAGCACTGATAAAAATAACACGCATAAAATTGAACTTGACTAACTTTTGGATAAATAAGAAATGGTCTTGAAGCATAAAAGAACGGTTGGAGGAAAACCCATATTAATTTCCCAAAAGTATGCTTGAAGTATCGAACTTCGAAATCAGTTGGTATATCAGTATCCAATACGTCCTCACCTGAAAAAACTGAATGTCCCGAATATCGACATAACATCGGTTTCCAGATAAGTGAAAACCAAAGAATTTTACTCTTGGAAGTAAAGTTATGTCAAAAATGAACAAAATGTAAATATCTCATCAAGGGACATCTAAGAACCATTACCCATGTAGCGATGGTGTTCCTGATGATACTTTTTAAAGGAAATCGACATTGGTACAACCATTGGTAAGTTAGCAACCAGGCCAAACAAGCGATTCTTAAATAATATAGTCAAAAAGTTAACTGAAAAAATATGGTGTGAAGTGGGATCAGCAATTTCTTCAATTCGATAAGGATTGAATTACTTTCTCAATTTTTGTTACTGGGAATGAAGCTCACTTGTTCTACTAAAAAATGCTTTGTCACTCGTTCCATTATGTGAGAATAATACTAAAAGCAGTTATGGTTTTATCATTTCCTATTCCATGTCATTTTCTCTTTTTGATTATAAAAAATAAAATTTACTACCGTAGCTCTAAAAATATTCTGAAAAATGTTGTGCTGTAACTAATCAACGATAAAATCCTTAAGCATAACATCTTATTGTTGTCGTTCGGAGTGAAAATCAAAGGAGGTATGTAAAAAACTGTGTTTTGGAATCATTTGAACCAAAATTTTGAAATCAATCACAATATCGGTCAATTCCTCCTCCATTATTACTAGTTTCAAATTTCTAGAGAGGGAATAAAATGAAACAAACCGCAAGAGGCTGAGCACAACTGAATGCCATATTATGCGATATTTCATGAACAGCCAGTGTAAGGGAATGTTCAAAAGTGCCACCAGCAATATATGCTTGCAACCAAATCAGCAACCAATCCGAATCTGTAACAAATTGCGGAACTTTCTTGAAAAACTACAAATAGTTAAGGTCATAAGAGACTACCCTCCAAAGTTTTTCACCTGAACTTGCACGTTACAGCTTCACTGTTTAATAGTTTAATTTAAATCGAATCATTTTTATGAATAAAAGAAAAAAAAAACAAATTTCTAATACTCAGTGATATGCCTTGTAAAATATCGAAAAACGAAATGAAGTATGACATTTTAAAAGACACCATTTTCCATCAAATTTTAAGCAATAACATACTCATGAAACTGCAATTCGAATTTCCCACAAAAGTAGGAGAAATTCCTGCTTATTCAGAAGTAATACGAGAAATGTTAATCTCACTCAAATAAAACTGTTTCAATGATCAATGTACCTCGCAGAAGCCACGCAATGCTGAATTGTGCAATGACCATCGCCACGACAACATATTTGAATGATGGGTCAACACCGAAATATTTTTTGATTTCTGGATATTTTTTGATTATCTCATTTCGCCTTAATGAATTTAGAAAAGTCTCGGACCATTTTAAAAAGAATCGAAATTCATGGTTTGAATGCCAAAAATCAAAGCAAATTTCAAGATGATCTGCCAAATCAGCAAAGTTTACCTGCTCGCATGTGGTTCTTCCGTGTAAGACCAACCAAAATCTTTCACACCAGTCTCATCCATCATTTAGATATCAAAGTACTTTTTTAGAAACGATGAATTTTCAGACTAGAATATCTAAAAACGATAATAATATTAACCAAAATGAATCAATCGCTTACAGTAACATCCCCTCTTAGCCGCAACTTTTTTCTTATTATTTTGCCTTTGTATTGAACAGCAGATTGCCTTGACTTGATAATGTAAAATAATGACGGCTCCCCAAACTATTAATATCACATAATTCAAGATATTTCGGAGTGAATTTATAATTTGAAATCAAAATTATCCCAAAGTTCCCTTCGCCTTTTCTCGCGCTTTTTAAATCACCCAAAAGACTGCAAATGCTAATGATGAAACAGTTCGCCTTCAAAAAATTTGACATTTACTTTATTCCATTGTAATACTAGCAAAAACAATACTAATTTATCCCATGATTACGCGTATTTTCTTCAGAAATATAACTAATAATCATACATACAAACACTAATTTTAAAAAAAGGAGAAAAAGACGCCATCTTGGATATCGAGTTATTCACTACTGTGTAATTTACCGAAGAAAAAATTTATTAAAACAATCGTCAAACCACTTTTTTTCGCAAAATTTATGTCTTTTTTTTGTTTAACTGTACACAATTTAGACCATCACCACCTTAACCGCTTTAAATTCAGTCAGCAAACTAAATATTAAAATGAAACAGAAAATGGGAAAACCATAACAAAATATATTAGGCGTTAACCTTTTAATACATGATAAATGATACGTCAACACTTACGCACCATAAACCTTTTTATCATAATCGTAGCAGCATTACATTTGGAATGAGAAAACTTAAAATAAAAATTTTTGACCGATATAAACACGCCAGGGGGAAAAAAACCGTCATTAACACTTAAGTGATATTGAGAACATCTTTCATTTTTCAGATAAATAATTTTTTTTTATTACAATCATATAGTTTGCCAGCTCAACACATAACATTAACAACCCAGTAAACAAAGTGATCAATTTTTCGTCAAACTAATATTTCTCACTTGCAGTGGGATCAAATTATTTACAGCAATCATGTATATATCGAATTATTATACAAACGAAAAGATTAAATCGAAGAAGGCAGCCGAACAATGAATTAAGACTATTGTAGTAGAATTACAGAAATATAACAATAACAAACTTAATTTGAGCTTTAAAATTACATGGATGGAGTAAGAAGAGGAACAGGACTACTGAGAATTTAGTACCTAGTTACTATGCACGTGTAAGCCGGGTAAGGCCCAGCAACATTATTCCACCTACCACTTATCTCAATTTCTTAAGTATTAGACCACCAAAATTTAATAAATTAAAAGAAAATTTCCGGGAGAAAAAGTCGCTAAACAGTTGGTAAAAATGAAACTTACACTGTAAACGAATTTTGAAATGCTTACAAGTTATAACAATTTTTCTAGAAGACAAACTGGATTTGGAATTTATTTGACAGCAACTACGAAAATTTTTTCAATTTGATTACGAAACAAGACGAAAAAAATAGTGGAAACAATGAATTCCTATCTTAAAAAATTAAACCTTTTTAGTTAAAACTTAAACTTTCCAGATAATTTAGAAATTCATACTTTTAGAAGCCAGTAAATTAAAGACTTGTGAGAAAGGATACTACTTTTTCTAAAATCAATAAAAACTGATTATAGACAAACGCAACTGAACAAAATAGCACAAATGGACATTATATAATGTCTGGAATATTCAAGTTCAATTTAATCATATTGGTGGAATGCCAGGAAAGATTGCGTAAGAGCTGAAAACGTCCGAAATAAATCAGAGTAATTGCATAGGGAAGACGACAGCGCAAAACTTGCCATCAAAATAATTTGAGCGTTATTTTAGATATCCTCATTACAGGGATTGAGCTGTTGAACTGCGAATTTGTGGTACGGTTTTAAACAAGGGGCTAATGCTTGAAACCAACACATATGACGCATGTTTAGTTGAAATACTGAAATAATAAAATTATTTCAATTTTTTTTTTATGCAATTTTAAGCTTATTTTTTCCGGACTTACTAAAGATTCGCGATAGAACCGAAGGATGATAAAAAAAAATCAAGAGTAAGTGACACTTACCGTATAGTTCCTTTGTACGAACCTAACGGATGATCCCTAATAATAAGTAAGTTGAAACATCGAGCTAATTGTGACAATGTACTCGTATTCCCATCGTAAACAACAATAATGGTACTAAAATGTATCATAATTTATTCTCAATATAGAAAAAAATACAAATTAGGAGTTAAACCACTAGGAAATATGAAGCGTATTACTTGAAAACACTAATTTCAGCATCCTTTCATCATGTTCGTAACAGTACAACATATTCAAAAAACAGTGTCTTATAAGGGATTTCAAACTTACCAGTCACTGCTTTTTTTAAAAGCACTTTTCCAAAAACTTATTTCACATGTATAATAGTTCGAAGCAATCTTCATTTCATCCACCAAATCTGACAAAAACTTGCGAATTAAAGCTACTCATAAAATTGAAAGGCTTACGTAGCAGCATTAGCAGTGGAATCACTTTCACCGCGTTTGAAGAATGGTTCATCGCGACAATTTATATAATCTTTTGCATAAAATTTCAAACCACTGCCAATGATTTCTCTTAATTCTGCATCATAGCTTTCCTCATTTAGTCGATCAGGATCTTGTATTTTTTCATTGCCATTCCTGAATTTAGTAAATCTTTCAAATTCTAGTCAGAAATTCTTTGCAAATAAACGCAAAAACACTCAAATACAAATTGAAAGACACAGCTTTTCGGCATTGCTGTGATCAAAATTCCAGCAAAGAATGGTCGAAAATAAAATGTTTTCTTGCATCTCAATTCATATAAATAAAAAAATACAAACGCATAAACGCTAACAGAAAATCGTTCTTTCTGATTAATTCCTTCGGCGTGGTCCCATCTTTTGTTAATGAGATTAAATCAAGAGATTTGATATGTTGAACACGTGATACGGCGGATATATATGAGATAACGGGAATCAACCACCCAAATTTTGTTTTTTCACAACACTTCAACAAAATAATGTACAGGATGAAATGCACTGACAATAACATCAAAGTATAGGAAATAATAATTCTAGAAAGTGACACTATGTTTCCATTGTAATAACATAGGGATACCGATGTTTTCATACTACTTCACTATGAAATTATCCGCTGCTTCCGAATTCCTTCCTACTTTCTACCATCAAAATCCCAAATCATTTTTTATTCCTGTCCAAGACTAATACTAAACAGTGCATAGCTTTTACCTCATATTGGTTCAGTTAATACAGACTTACCTGTCTATTTGCTAAAAATCTATCGTAAAACGTCTTTTTGATCATATAAGCACCAGCTGCAGCACCATTTTCAACACGATATACGAAGGAAACATCCTCATCACGAGTTTTAACCACTTAAAGAAAATTTAAGTCCCAGCAACTTAAATAAAACCAGGAATTTCTGATAACAGCTTTGAAATCTTGCTTATGGTGATAAGTTCTAATTACAATACTCCATCGTTAATAAAAGCCAACATTCTATAAAAAGGATAAAGTTTGAGGTATGTCACACTTCACTGTGAGGTACACTTTAGGTTACTGAACAGGTCACTTTTGTGTTTACAACGATGTGTATCCCGCACATTAATGTACAGAAAAGTGTGGCAATTTCAAACAGCCCATCTCCCAGTGGAACTTAAGGCAGTATACTTCCAGCAGGTTGATAATCAAGCCCTTCAATAACTTAGAGTAGTCTTTATCAGGAATATCACTAAAAAGTAATCTGAATGATTATGTCATTCAGGAGGAGAGTAAAAGAAATTTTTAAAAATGAAAAATTACTATTCTCATTGAGTGTGAGGACGACGCCTGCAGAGTCATCTTTCAGAAAGTGTGGTAGCAGTTGTGCAAGGAAATACAGAAAACCAGGTAACAAAACTGTATCTTCTTCAATAACAATCAGACATGGTGCAGATGGGAATAGTACCATCATATGATCAATTCCTTCCAGCACAAAATCTGCAAATGATGGTTAAAGATTTCTATAGATTTAACTCTGCAAATGACTGCCTAATATTTTTATAAAAAGACTGTGTAAAAAGACTATTAGAAAAACAACAATCCTTACAATACCATTATAAGAAGCGGAGTTGTTGACTGGCAAAGCTCGAACATGAAATAGTGCACTCAGGTCTGATATTTCGCCATAAATTGAATCAAATCCAACAACAACGTTTTGAAGATTAATACCACCTTGGTCATAGATGCTTTCCAAGCACAGACGTATATTATTCATATTCAGGCCTAAAAGAGAGCAGTGTACAGTGCAGAGATCAGAACTAAAAAGCTTCAAAAAAAAAAGAAAAAAAGAAAAGAAAATCAAGAACCTGATAAGAAAAAATCAAAACGATTATGACAGTTCTTAACCTGATCCAAACTTCTAGAACTGCAAAGAGAAAAAAAAAAATCACGCATAGTCAACTTGTGTGCCACATAGAGTTAAAAAATATTAAGAAAAAATAAGAGAAATATACCTCCTGCAAGTAATATCGGGATGGAATAAACGGGATCGGTTGATGATAAATGAGTATGAGTACTAAGTGGTACCAACGGTTCATCAAGACGATTTTCTAAAATCAAATAACACTAATATTCCTGAAATGTCTTAAAGAATATAAAAAAAAGAAATAATGCTATTAATTTCATCCCTCAGTCTCCTCAAACGTTATTAATTCCCGACTCTATCAAGGAGAAAAATTAGACAGATCTTAAAGCACCATAGATATATAAAACAAACGTGCTCGTTGCATAATTAATAAAGGATAAAATTTATAGTACAAAATACATAAGGTACTCACGAATGTATACGTCATTCCGTAAAAACAATATAAAGGATCTAACAGAAATGTATAAGGAAGAAATACGAAGAATAAACACCGAACGAATAAAAAAAACTATTACGTGCACGTACATAGTAGAAAACAAAATATCGTAAGGTAACGAACCGTCGCAAAAATCCTCATAACCATCATATCGAGAACAAAAGTGTCTTCGAAGCATATTTTGTGCCTTCGGCAATCGATTATTCACTGTTTTAAGTCCATCCACTGAAACATTTTTTGAAACTCCGAAAGGGACTGACATACATACTTTGAGATGCTGTGAAATAGCTTTAACCTACACACTGAAGGTACACAAAGAGATTGTTTGATCGGTTTCGCCCAATCACTGCCGGACGGTAGATTCATATCCTCAAAAGGAGTATAGCCATCAATTCCTTTCTGGCCGATGAAATACCATGAAGCACGAAATTTCAGGCGATGTATAAGACTTGAGCCCAATTCATAGAAAATATGTTTCGCCATGTCTGATAAGCTGAAGAAATAATATACTGTTTCGATTTTTGTTTTTACATGACAATCTATCAACTACAAAAAAAGATTGCTATGAACCTGTTTGATGCCTCATCGAAACTGATCACAGCCAGAATCTCTCCATGTGACAGTTGCTCCAAAAACAAAACCAGATCAGAGCTCTCTATAAAGAATAAAGTACCCATTACTGTGAACGAAGTGAGTCACAAAAGTGACCAGAAACAGGAGTTCACTTCTAGTCGAAATGCAAAATTAAGAGAAATAAAGTACTTTAAATTACTTTTAACAACAAATATTAAGAACCTTCAAGGTAGGTGTCGTAATGCCCCGTGCGCATTACTTGATGAGTTTTCGAATCAATCACTACTAAATTCAGCCCACGACCAGCAGAATTCAGATCCCGATCTATTATTCTGTAATGTTTATTTTACTAACCTAATGGACAGATAAGAAATGACGTCTGACGAATAATATAGTGGAAATGGATTTCACAAAAAGATCATTAAGTGATGAACAATTAGATAACATCGAATACTTCTTTCTTTGAGAGTTAAGCTACCTCAAATTTCTACCAGAACCAGTGATACTTACAATCTTCCATTGACACACAACTGCGGCGAATCATCCTTGTCTTTCCCCGAATAAAAAAACATTGGAATTTCATCTAAAAGTTGTATCCACTTTGCAGTGAGAATATTTGGCGATAATCAAAATTACTTTCGAATTTAACTAACAATGGCTATATTCTCCTTGGTATCTCCGCCACTACTTATCGCTCTAGGTAAAAGGAATAAAAAGTTTCATGGTAACCTAACATTAACTAAACAAAAACGTAAGAAATATAAAATCTTAGGACTTAAACTACATCATTTACCACTGAACTGTGGCTGGAAATATTCAACCTTTGAACAAATGGAATTATTGATTACTTAGTAGGGAACATCATCAAGTAGTAGCAGTAGCAGCATGAATTCTCGCTGAATGCAACTATGCATCAAATGAAATTATATAAACAACTCATTACAAAAATATGATTTGTCCAAAAAAAAAAAAAA
>PQVD01001251.1:10768-23469 GCA_003012265.1 Setaria equina
AAAAAAAAAAAGATAAAACCTTCTAAGCAGCTCTCCGAATGACCACAGTTCGGTAACTCTGCACCCAATTTCACCTCCATTTTCTGTCCTTTTACAGCTGACAGCTGACTAATTACATGCTCATCAATGTGAAGCGTCTCGGGTGGTCGTATTGTAACATTTGACAGTTCTCCCACTACACGTAGACAAAGTTTCATTAAAAAAAACTCCAATAGCAATTTAAGTTCAAACTTAAAATAAATTATATATGCATGTGAAATGATACTCTCATAAGAAATCTACTAAAACTTATGGATAAGCGAGAAAGAATCCATCCATCGTCGTGTGCAAAACATAACCCATCGATGTAAAAATAACCACAATTTCCCATTTTTATTGCTCAAAGTCTGTTGTAATGAAACTCAGCAAATCATACAACATCCTTTATCAAGCGACCATTGATAGCAGATAAAGATGGTTAAATTTGAAAATTTTCAGCAGTCTAGGATTCTCTCGCAAATCATAAATATATTAGGTACAAAAACTGAAAAATTCGACATACTTGGTGTTGTCAAACACCTGACATAATACTTCGGATCTGTTACACCCAATGAAACGACCTTTAAGAAAAAAATAAACTAACTGAAAAAGATTATGATAAATCAGATGGAATATTTATATATACCACTAAAAAAAAGATTAATCTCGAAAAAACAATGAAATTTAAATAAAACTAGTAATAAACATGGTCAAAAGGAAACAACGAAATTCGAAGAAATTACCTTTTCAAAAGCCGCTGCAACTGATAATCCTAACTGTCCGATAAAAAGTATGCTGCTCCCCGTCTCATACCTTGTAAGTGACAGACCAAACAAACGTAACAACTGTCGCGTTTCCGCTGAGATTCTGCATTATTCACTAATAGCCATTAATTTACGGAGCATTTGCACAGTTGAAAATTTCAAAATATTTTATTCTCTCGGGAAAATTCGAACTAGGCATCTATTAGCCTACTTTATCAATGTCAAACTGTTAGTTGCTCCACAAACTGATTTAGACTACAATAAATATATGAGACAATGAATAATAAACTTGATAACTGGGAACGCGCAACGGTCCTCACGACCAGTATGCAGATATCACATGTTAAACTAATCAGCCTTAAAGACATCCAAGTGGTAAAGCAAAAATTTAAATTACTGAATACGCTGGAGAATAGAAGGAGAAAAAACATACTTCGAAGAGATGTCCCCATATGAAGTCCCAACAATAATTTCATAACTTTGTATTTGAGTCAATAACTTTATAAGAGAAAAATCACTATTTTGAACGCTTAAATAATGCACATTGACTATTCTTTTCTTGCCTGCAATATAAAGGCTTTTATTTTCTTCGCTCGTAATTCTTTCAGCAACAAATAGTGCCGATAATGTAACATTTATTTGATTTAAAATGCAACAAATAAAATTCTATAGTTTTCATCTCTCCCTATATATATATATATATATATATTACTCTACTCATTACTGTGGTTATATTAACAAAAATATATCCCGTATTCAACAATACACAGAAGAAATCTGGAACAAAATGTAACAACTATTAATTAGATGAATGGACAAAAGATTAAAAACACAATAAAAATAAACTGAGAACATACTGTTTAAAACAGCGATATTTAATCCTCTAACTAATTTTGAACTGTCAAACAATCTGAAAAAAATTAAATTACTTAGCTTGTTATATAAAAATTGTTTAAAAACAAAATTTAAATGTTTTTTTGGATGGGATCCGTATGAAAGAATATGTCAAAAGTCGTGGAATTCCAAATTATTTTCAAGTTTTTAATTTATATGATCAACCAATATAAAGAGCTAAATTTTTGAAGAAAACAACCTTTTATTATTTAAACAAAGCAAAGGTGGTTTCGTTCGACTTTCTGGTCTCAATAAAATTGCTATCTCTTCCTTAGGACAATGAGTATTTCTTATGCATTCACTCTCTGAAAGAACAGTAAATTAAAAATCCCAAGCATGTTTCAACCCATTCCAATATGTTCATCTGCCATCATTCAAATTTACAGTAACGCTTGTAAGATTTAGAATTAAAAACTTGAAATAAATATTTTAATTTTTATCTTAATAAAGAATGATTCATACCACCGACTCTAACAGGAACAATATTTCTTTGCAGTTGAGTCCAGCCTGTAAAAAAAAAAGAAGGATAATAGTTTCTATTTTTTCAACCCTAGAAAAGAAATCTTGACAGAACATCTTTTCAAAAAGTAATGTACAATAGTTATGGAATTCACTGAGAAATTTACCATTGCTATATCGGGACAAATGTATATTTCGAATAATTATCAATAAAGTGAGGAATAAAATTAACAGGAGTGAAATTCGCTTGAACCAACTTAAACGAAGCATTTGTTAAAGTATGATTAGTGCTTTCCTTTCCCTCAAATCTGAAAATAAGAAAAATCCTTTGCATAATACCTTTCCAATCTTCCTATTTTTATACGTAACATTTCCCATGATATCAACTAGAAAATTTCTGCTTTTCATATCTAATCAAGAAGGACGAATAGGCATATTTGTTCATTTTTATTTTATTTTTTATATGCTTTACCGATAAAATGATATGTATTCCTTCACATGCTGACAATGAATCATTAGTACCTGCTTGAAAGCGTTCATAAATTGCCCCATCATGGAATTGCTAGTTCATACACTATTAGTTTGCTGCAGAAAATATTACGGTTATAATTTTTATCACCTCAACAACATTATTACACATTAACGCAAATTAATCAGAAACAAGGTTTCCTGTGGCGAAATACTCATCGAAGGTATTGAAAAATGAAAGACAAATTAATATCACTTCATTAATGTAATAACCGCTGAAAGAAATGATACCGAATGCTTGGTACGGTATATTAGGAAAAAATCCGAAAACAACCGCAAGCGAGCTAGCAATTTCTTACAATCCGATTTACAGGAGGAACAAGTTCTTAGTCTAGCAGATATAAGCGACTGAAGAAGAAAACATTGTGAGAGAGTATTTAAATATTCGCGAAATCAGAAATGCCAACTTTTGAAAATTGTTTTTCGTTGGTGTTCAGTTACCCAATTTCAAACTTCAGCTACATATGGCACATTGTCATTCGCAAGAGGTATGATACAAAAAATAAACAGTTGGTCAGGAAAACGGGATCATTTTCTATAAATTATGTTCATGCCCGATATTATTACCAAAGTTGGGATACTGGCAATGGATTATCAGGAATCGTAAGATCGTTCAGATACAACTAAAAAGACCGTGAAGATAGGATTAAGATCAGCAAGGTCACGCAAGTAATGGTCAATAGTGGTTGAAGAATTAGACTTCAGGTACACAAACCATAGAAGTATGACTCTAGAGTGGTATAACAGTTAGACTCCAGATAAAAAGATTAGGGAGATGTAAAGGAGTTACACAGAACTAGCAGTTAGGAGAGGTTGGAGAGTTAGAGTTTAAATGAAAAGATTACAGGGACTGTTAGGAGCTGCAAATTCAAGAAAGCAAAGATCGACGGTAGGTTAGAGTTCAAATGAATAGATTACAATGATACAAGGAAACTAAAGGTCACGCAAGTCAACAATGACTGAGTGTTAGACTTCGAATAAATAGTATCAAAGATCACAGGGAACTGTAGTGTCACACAAGTCGAGAGTTAGAATTCGAGTGAACAGATCAACAAGACTAAAAGGAGCTGTAAGGTCAAGTGAGTAAAGGTCAAACACAAGTAAAAACATCTACAATTTCAAATGCACATTACCCTCATTTCATTAGCGGGTATTTTTGAACTGGTTTAGGGCTAAATTGCCGTTAATATATCATAGGATGTTTTTCTGTTAAGGTGCTAAAGTGGTAGGCTACTAGGAATAATGAAATAAATATTCAGAACAGCATGTCGATTATTCCCGAGAACTCGAAGGATTTCAAAGATCCGTCATTCTGGAAGGAATTTTACAAGGATTCCAAGAATGCATTCGAATGGTAAGACTGCTAAAGCTAGTTCATTATTAGCATCATATATTTCAACATGTTAGACACACTTAGATCAGATATCATAAATTAATAACGTGTATACGTATAAATTACGTATGTATTGACCAAGTCAATTGCTAGTTGCATAAAGATATGCCTAGATATTGTAGGTATGGTGATTTTAACAGTTTTGGGCGCACTTTGATCAAGTATTTGAAATCAACTGATAAAATTTTGCAAATTGGATGTGGCAGTTCAGAGTTAGCAAGTCAGGTATGTTTCAGGTGTTCGAGCTTCTTCATTTTTGTCACTTTTGTTCAAGACGTAGATTTCTATGCATGAGTGCTTTGGGAGAAGAATGAGTAATTTAAATGAGATAACTGAAAGTGAGAGACAGCCTAAAACATTGTATTTTCATTCTTTCTTCTATCTTTTTTATAGCTTTACGATAATGGTTACCGAATAGTTGATAGTATCGACACTGATGAGGGTGTCATCCAGAAACAGATTTCCAAGAACAGTTCATCCCGGCCGGAACTGCAGTTTTCACGCTGTTCGGCAACGAAAGTAAGGTTTTCTGCATCAACCACTTCACTTTGTAACCAGCGTTGTTTGCCGGTAAATCTTAGAAAAGTGTTTAAATGCAGTAGAAGAATGTAACGGAATTTATGGAACATTTAAATATACCATTTCATAGATTTTCTCCGTCTAACATTTCTCCTTTTTTTTTTTTTGAAGATTGATACCCCAGATCAAAACTACAATGTTGTCTTGGATAAAGGAACGCTCGACGCATTAATGCCATCCGCACGTGAGAGTATGACGGGGGACGTTGAAAAAATGTTTGCTGAGGTATGCCGAGTGCTTACGGTCGGAGGTCGATACATTATTTTTACTCTTGCTCAAAAGCATGTGCTCAGTTCATATATTCTCTTTTTCTTGGAACGGTTTGTTTCATGGATTTATACGTTAATATGGAAATTTAATTTAGTTAAAAGTTAAGGTAGGAGAGCTCTGAGTAGTTTGACCCAGATTCTTATTTGAAATTTAAATTCCAAGTCTCGTTGGAAATTGTTCTCCTCTATTTATTCTTCCGTATTTTCTCTTTACTACATAATTTGAACTTCCTGTTTTTGTTTGGCTATGCAGCAGTTTATGTAGGAAAAGAAAATAGAGTTGATTGAAAGGATGTTTCTTCTGTATTCAGTTATGAATACGAATATAGACGCGAATTGTAGATTTGACTAATCAATATGCCATATGTATTGTCTGCAGATATGAATAACATGAATCTATAGGAAGGATTTTATGATACGGGTTGAAAAGAATACTGATGCTGACTGGAAATTTCCTTTACCAGTATTTTTGCTTGTCGGGACGAAACTTCGTGTTTCTCTTCATTCACCCGTGAGTTTTATACATTTTTGTTCTTTGTAAAGTATAGCGCAGCTTACCACTATAAATTATGAGAGATTGTTACTCTTAAACGGTAGAGGATTATATTTTTTCTTGTTTTTCCAAATTGACGAAGATATTTTTGTAAGCGATTTTATTAAAAGTAATCCAGAACAGCAGTGAAGCTGTAGTGTTGATCGTGCAGAAATTGTCATTTTGTTACTTACAGTACATGGAGCTCATACTTTCACCTGAAAGAAAAGGAGCCAAATTCACAAACTCGGGGGATTTGATCAATGCGGTGAATGCGGAGCAGGAATTTTCAAGATTTCGTCATCTATGTTCCAAGTATGAATTATGAGTTATACAGGAATCATATGTAATTTTAGGCAGGAAAGTGTTTTAGTAATTTTTCAAATGGCATTTAGGTTCACATCTTTTAGTACTTAGAGAATGAGACATTTAGTGATTATTACATCGTAACGATGCTTAGATTGATTTGTATAAATTATATGTTTTTCTTTCCCAATTGGATCATGAAGTTTTGGAAACTCTTAGGAAACTGGATGAAGAAGTAAGTATGATACTTCATGGTAGTGATGAAAAGCCGCGATATCGAATAGCAGTTCTTGACGATCCGGAAGTCAATGTCTTAAATTCCTTTGCTGTATTCATTGTCCCAGTTGGCAGGTTGTTCCATTTCTGGTGAATTCATTGTAGAGTGGCACTTATTGCTACGTCAAATATTTGAACAGTTAGTTTTTGCGTACGTCAGAACATACTGTTAGAATAAAGTTCCAATACTTTAGGGATCACGATTGGTTTTTCGCTACTGAAAAGGGTCGCTCATCCTTGCGAAAACAATGCAGTAAGGATCGATTAGCGGTTGTTACACTTTATCGTGATCAAAAATATGAAAATATGGATCAAGTTAAAGATGAATTGGGTCCTTATGTAATACAGCTCACTCCAGCAACGTTACTTCAAACAGTTGTGATTTTACTGCTATAATTAATTTTCTATCATCAGATTTTATGTTTTATGACGTTTTATTCATGTGGGTATACAATGTTTCATTTCAGCGTAAGTCATTGGTTGAGTTCCTTTCGCTCGGTAAAATTGATGTTAAGGAAACTCGTGCCGCAGGGTGTTCGGACGTCAATGGACCATGGGCAGTAGAAGATGTTCGCATACAAAGTTCATTGTATCGAAGACTTGTCTTTTTGTCTGCGCAGAATCTTGTGCAGTCTGAAGCGAAACTTATTCGTAAGTTTTGTTTGAAAAATATGATAAAGTTGTACGTGAATAAATATCCACATGAAAATAAAACTTATTATGGTGATTTAAGCAAAAAATCTGTCCACATCCGATCGTTTGGTCTAAGAACAGTGCAGTTTGATGCTGTTCACTTTGTGTCTGCTATTTTCAGGTTGAGGGCTTTGACACTTTTCTCTTACATGATTTTGAGACTCAGTATTTGTTTGATCTCACTCTGACAAGTAACTGTAGTATGATAGAAACCACTGTTTCACAGAGAAGTTTCTGCATTGGAAGCAAATCAAAGTTTAAAACGCTTTTGACATTATTTTTTACACTTTGGTGGTGTTGAATGTCACAAAACATTCTGATTGCTTGTATGATTGATTTTATTTGTTGTGATTTAATGTGATCTCATGGCTCTTCTAGCTGCAGATACTAGGGTTCGGTCAAGGAGCTGCTTTATAAAAAGGTTCCTTTTTCCTTTTTGAGTTTGGTTTTACTTGTAAGGCTATTTTGCAGGAAATAAAAAAGGGCAAGAAATTGTGGATCTCCATACATTGACTTCGGAATATCATGAAGCGATGCTTGCTGCACTACCTTTTATGTTACCTCCCGGTGGAAAATTAAATCAGTCAACTAAATTGCGGTTATTTTACTTACGATCGTTTAGTCCTCATTCAGTAATTTCGGGTACGCATAATTTACATTTACAGGGTTTTCGTTAGTAAAATCAAGGTCTCTTTTCAGATTGCTTGTTCTTGGATTAGGTGGTGGTGTTCTGCCTTCCTTCCTGCATATTAAGTTCCCATCGGTAAGTTCAAATATGCAAAAAATTCATAATTATGTTTGTGTGTAAACTGCAGTTTTTTGAAAAGAAAGATGTAGTGGTAAGCGCACGTGTTTAACTATAGATTTTGAAGTGGATATGACTAGTTGAATTGTTGTGTTCTTTGTTTCAGATATCCATCGTAGCTGTAGAACTGGATCAGAAGATTGTAGAAGTTGCAAAAGATTGGTTTTCTTTCAATTGCGATTCACGTTTAACTGTTGTAATTAACGATGCTCTGACATACGTGGAAGAATTAGTTCAAAAAAAAGGTCAATAATCCATTCAAAGCTAGATTTATTTGCTTCGTCCTATTTACTGAGTGACCTAATCTTAGACATTTGTATTCACTCCAGGTTTTTTTTTGCTTCTTTTCCTCTTTGAAATTGCAGATGAGTCGCTCTTGTTTGATGCCATATTCATTGATGTTGCTGGAAGCATCCATGAAGATGGATTGAGTTGTCCATTACCATCGTTTGTAACGGAGGAAGCTCTGAAGAATATGTATGCTGCACTTCATAAAAGAGGTAAATCACGTGACGATATTGTTTTGAAAAATTCCTGTTTGCATCTGCATTTTATTTGACTCACTTTTGAATTTTTGAAGTCCTAAAGATACCGCTCACTGAAGTATTTGTTCGTCACCTAATACATCCCAAATCTTCTTGAAGTTTCCTATCTAATTGATCTCTACTTATAATGTCATAATTTCCATCTACACTGTTTACATAAAGTCCATTCACGTGAATAGGGAAGAAAAAATTTTTATGCAAATGATTTTTGCAAGGTCGGTATGTACGATGTCAATTACTTTTTGTATGCGAAACATTTCACAGTAAGTTGCAGTCTTACCTGGTTAAAATACATAAGCTAAACTACTACTTTAATATTAAACGCAATATTGCATAAATTTTAACAATAAGCACAAGATACCAACACACAACATCAGTGTGTAAATAATGAAATAGCGCTAAATGTTGTAAAGAGGTAAAATATTTGCGAACTTTTGAAATACACTTGTAACCTTTTTATTTACTTTTAAATTTAAAGTTTCGCGTTCAGCTTATGTATCTACATAGTTGTTATGCTGTTTGAACTTTTGCATTAATATCAAAAAGATTAAAAGACTAAAATGATCTAGGTATATGAAAAATTAGTTCCATACATGGTGATTTTAAGAAATGCATTAAAATAAAGTTTCTGGATGCACAGTGGGTCCAACTCATGACTTGATAAATCACAAACAAGTGAAGTTTTTTTTTGATGTACAGCAAAACAATGATCCCTTCCCATTTCGGTTCTTAAATATCGCTTGATTAATATTGCGGATCGTCGATTTTCAGGAGTACTGGTTTTAAACCTGGTAACTCGAAACAATGATGTTGCAGAACAAATTAAAAATCGTATTTTATCAATCTTTTCGTATTATTATAGCCATTGCAGCGAGGAGGACATAAATCAGGTATCTGTTTCTTGGAATTGGGTGGTTATTAGGGAAATAAGATTGGTGATAAGATGGATTCCTAGGAGTTTTACTTATAATTAGTTGTCGTTTCAAATTCTGTTGAATTTGTGGTTTTTTAGAGATAAGTAGAAATGAATTAAAATGCACAACTCGTTTGTGCATTCCTTTTCCTGTTTTTACTAGTTGACAATTTTAAATAATTCCGGTAAATAAAGTTGGAAACTGTATTCGAAGTCTTCGTCTGTTTGTTTATTTTTTTACAGGTTTTGATTTGTCCTAAAGTACAGAAGAGCTTACTGGATGCCCGAAAAGCTTGTGAAAATTACAAAAAGGAGAAGGGCACATTGCGAAATTTGTTTTCAAATATTTCGTCGTTAAAATTTTATGAGAAACGGGCTAACTGACAGATGTTTACGAGACAGATTTAAAATGTGTTTTGAATGTTTTTCTGTTGTTCCTATGAATGAGGGACTATTGGTTTTTTTTTTTCTGTTTTGCTTTTTTCTTTTACTTAATATTTCTCCAGGAGACTGAAAGATTGGTTGAGGATTGGATGAAATTGAAAACTGGGATCCAGTTTAAAATTTTTTTCTCATTTGTCACAAGCGCAAAAAAGAAAATTTATGGTTTTATGTGACACAGGTTTCTTTCATAATCTTTGTTCCTAATCATTTTTTTCCCTTCACATTTCCAAACTACCAGCTGATTCAATAACATTTTACACTTTTGTTATATTCGTTATTGCTTTTCCATTTTTCATTTTGATGCACCTTTTAACGAATTTTCACAAAAATTAGACCAGTCCCTCATGTATGTGTGTTTATATGCATGTTTCTGTGTGTATGTATTTGTATGTACGTCCTCATCTATGACTGTTGGTTAGTTCATATATCTATGTGCCTTTATTCATCCAACTCCAGTATCAGGTCAGGTTGAGGGATTTCTACCCGGTTAATTGGATAAGTTTTCCCAGTCTGTTGTTTACCGACAGTGTACATTGTAATCATTTAATGACTTAAAAAATCAATCACTTGGACTTGATCTCCATCTCTACCCCATACCGTCCTTTGTGTACTTTAAGTTAATGTTAATTTTTGGAGTTAAAATTCATGATTTCTGTGAAATAAAAGGACTGATTTTGATAGTGTTACCTTCATGTGATATGTGTTATATTTACGTTTCTGGTAGACCAAATAAGATTATTTATTTAGATAAAAAAAAAGGATTTTGAGGAGAAACTTTTTTGCAAATTTTCGATTACCTCAAGTTTATACAAACGAAGAACATAACTGCACCTTCTGATGGGGTTCTGTTTCCTTTTGTTTTTTCCTTTCCATTAAGGAAGAATATTTTGGTTTTTTTTTTTTTTTTTTTAAGAATATGAAAACAATTTCAGTAAATGTATTTGCCGTACTGTAATGCATGATATAATATAGGCCTCCTAAGTTCTGCTGTTTTGGAAAAGAAGTTGTAGTAGGAATTAAGACTAAAACCATCCATCAAATCTAGCTGATTCAGAATATGATGATGGAAAGAAGATAGGTTTTGCGATCATCTGTTGTGAACTTATAACAACAAATCATTCGTTGTTACATCGCAATTTAGTTTTTACTGAACAAAATTAATTGATAATCCTCCTGAACTTTTAACAAACAATGCCAAAAAGTTAGTAGTACACTTTCTTGCGATTTGAAATTTCTAAATTTTGATTTGGTGTTATTGCTCAAGTTGCCTGAAAAACAGTAATACCTAATGAAAATTTAGAAATTTTAAGTCGTATATAGATATAATTTTCATTTTTGGGACTAATTTTTTTTTACCATATTCACTTTCAGTTATTCATATCATTCAGTTAAAAATAGCGAAATTTGAGCTGTAATGTATGGAGATATATATATCATTTCAGGTTTCAGTACTGTATGATGTTTATTTTACAAACTAAGCAACTTGTTTTTTCTTTTAAAATGACTAAAAATTTGCAGTTATAGAGATGAATGAAATACCGAGCAACATAATTATAACATGGAAAAATGATTTGAGTTTTGACAGAAATTTAAGAATCAATCATCCGTTATATTTCATTAAAATGAATCATAAAAAAAAATGTATTTTATTCAGATGATTATTCAAAGTTTCAATGCACTAGAAGTTACAGCAAAATAAGGGGGGGAAAAAAAAAGTGCAATATAAGAAATAATCGTATATTAACATGTGATATTTATTTTTTTTTTTATAAAGTGAACTCTTCACTAAATTTAACAATTCATTATATTCATTTGATTGCTTTGCATGCTTCTGATCATGATCATCAATTTCATATATACGTGTATGATCTATTTTAAACATTTTTTTTTTTATTTTTGACTTAATATTACGGATAGCAAAACATCCACTTCAGATACGTGTATGATTATTTTAAACATCATTTTCACTTAACGTCACGTATGTTTTGTTTTTTTTTTCTCCTCCTATCTTGTTGTATTTGTGTAACCGGATAGCGCATAATGATAAATATAAATAATAAACGATTATAAATGATACTGAATATTTTCTCTTCCTCACTGAAACATTGATGTTATACTTCTGAAATTATGTACCAGGAGATGGCTATAATTTAATTAAATATGAAAAGGGAACCGGTCTAGTCCAATATTCACATATATATATATATATATATATATAGATTTTGTTAACTTTTATAATGAATTTAATGTTTGATTAAAATATATCGTTTATTTTTCAAAATTTCTTATCCATCGATAATTGCTACAATGGAAATAATTTTAAATTTTAAAATTTTACGAAATGAAACAAATGAATGATTGACTTGAGAAGTTCAATAAAAGAGTATTGCTGTAGTAGTAATGATGGTGATGTTAAATTAAAAATTAAAAATTCTTTTTTTCTTTAAAATAGAACAGGATGAATAAGAAGGTAAAGAAAAAAAAAAAAGAAAATGGTCTCAATGTCGTCACTTACCAGTGTAGTTATATAAATTAGTTTCCTTTTAAACTGCTTATATAGAGCTTTCATATCAAGAAGTTATAGTCAAAATGTCAACATCACAAAATATCTATCATTCGTTAAATTTATGATCATAATTTCATACACATACTTCAAATTCAAAATCTGATTTGATTGATTGTAAAATTTAGGACTTTACGGATCATCGACGCCTCAGTGATCCATACGATTGGGATAACGATTTTGAAGAAGTATTTCGAGAAAATGATATCAATCAAATGATCTCCAAGCATGAATGATACGTAAAATAAGGATGATAATGATAATTTGAGATAAGGGAGAAAATTTTGCACTCAATTAAATGATAACAATAATTAATAATAATAATAATAATGAGGTCAGCATGGTAATGTTGTTAATAACAACGATATTATTGTTGATGATACGAATAATAATAATAATAATAATATTAACAAAGCGAGAGATAAGAATAAAGATGCAATAATGCATTTTGTAATGATAATGATGATAACAATNNNNTTTTTTTCTTTTTTTTTGTATACTATTTTGGAGCTATAAGAGAAGGAAACCATGATAAACTTTATTTTTCTCTACTGATGCCACATCAGTAAGACATAATGGCAACGGATCCATTCTCCTCAATGTCAGCTTTTCATAGCATTTTCCTTCTCTCTGCTTGCTATTTTGCAAACCATTTTCATCCACAATATATTATTACATTTCATGCATTAGATAATGTTTCGTGCAAAACTAAAACATACG
>PQVD01001253.1:0-15055 GCA_003012265.1 Setaria equina
CTTCTCTTTCAGCAAAATTTCCGTCTGACATAGTGGATGCATTTGACATGCAGCTGTCATGCCAGTTCAATACGTAATATGAAGCAAACAAATTCCGAAGTTTCCACCATTACAACAACAAAAAGAAATCTCTGATACGTTGGCAGCAGTGAAAATATTCGAAATTTTTCAAGTGAAAAAAAATTTCCTCTAATCATTAGTTGTTTACGGAAACGCTTCGCATGCATAAATGTCGCATATTCTTTAGTTAGAAAAGATTTCGAATAAGTACTAGCAGAAATTCATATTTTTTAAGAACTTGATTTGGAATAACTAAGATAATTTAAAATTCAATTTAAAAATTTAGGTTATAAAGAGAATTTCTTCCAAAAAAAAAAATCTTTTCCAGTTAAGGGGCATGCAGTATTCATACAGCAAAAGAATAGAGGAACCAATAGCTTATTCGGATTGTTTCGAAAGTTACAAAACTGATTATTGGAGTGAATATAATTGTTAATTGAAAATTTTTAAAGAAATCGGCGTATAAAAACCACTTCAAGTCATGGGTTAGTTGAAATTTCAATAATTACTTTAACTGCTTTCTGTATTTTAACTGAATGTATTTTAAACACTAAAATAATAAATTATTGAGATTTATATTCTTTATTCATTTTGCTGGAATGGGGCTAAGGAAAATTTATCTGCAAATTAATAAAAAATAGTAATAGATCGAATAGTTCGGACGAGAGGCGCTCCCATCAAAATACGTATGTAGGAATTAGTCTGGTAGCATCCAAGCATTAAGATCTAACCTTCACGAAGAACCGAAGCTTGGCAAGACATGTCCCAAGTTTCAAATGTCACGGAAGCTCCAAGTAGAGAAGGCGGCTTTGGCGTGTGCATTGACCGGGTTGGCTCAGTGGAATAAACCACTGCCAACGGCCAGGGTTGGCACGCTGTAATGACTACGTGACGTGAAACGGCCCACGTGAAAACGGAGGACATAAAGCTTACTGTTGAAAGAAGCGAACAATGCTCAGTTCGTACTGCTGCGTTTCCTTTGCCGTCCAGTTGCCTACTCGTTCTCCACGGTACATAAGTCTAATCATCTTTGCTGAATTCATATTTGTGATTCGAGGAGCGTAATTAGCGGATTCTATTGCCGAATTGTTCATCGGACTATCTATTATTAGCGAATCATTTTTTAGTTCTATTCCATTAACATTTAGCTGAAAATTTAAAAAAATTCCTTTTTTGCATTTTAAACTCATTAATCCACATTCAAAAAATATTTAATTATCTGTGATTGTATCACAGACTTCCCTAAGATTACCTCAAATCATTTCGACTAAGCTAACAAATGATTTGATTTTCATACTGGTCAATTTCAACAGTCATTTTTTGTCTTCTTGATTTTGGAACTGATCGACCCATTTTCCTATTGACTACTAGTTTGTCCCATGCGAAATATCCAAATCATAATTGGAAACTTACTTTATAATAAATCACATGGATACAATACCTGTATGTTCACAGATCGCCCATATATTTTAGAAACGGGATAATTCAAATAAATCCGATCATTTAATGGCTGATGAGCTTGAAGAAGTTCCAACTGCACTTGAAAACCATTCTGCAAATCACACTTACTTTTACGTTACTAATGCATTCTGGTAATTTTATTCCAGTAATAAATTTCTTTCCTATGAAAAGTACATTGTATTGAATTTCATATCTTAACTTTCAAAACTGTTGTGTTCCGGACTTTTAAAATTATATTTTCATGTCCTACTTGAATTATCAAGGCCTTTTCAAAAGAAATTTTTTTTTCAAAAGATTTAAATAGTAATTTTAACAGATACGAGCAAAACAAAGAAACAAACATTTGATGGCTGTACGATACAGTGATAAAAATAACTTCTGATCTCTAGGAAAGCAGTAATTTTCAAGAACTAATTAAAAAAATTACGTGGAACTGTTGTAGAGGAAGATTGAGCATGCAGAAGCTAATACAGAATTCATTGAAAGACTCTTCTCTATCGAGAATATGATTATACAAAGTAAAATTATTTGAAATTATGTCATCCACCTGAAGATTGTATTTAATAATTATATGATGCAATTAAAGGAATAAAAAAGGATGATAACTGTTCCTTCAGTAGCAGCAACGAAACCTAGCCGAACTTTATAATCGAACGAACCTTCACTAACAGTTTTCGGGGACAAATCATTATGATGGAAGTACAGAGAGCTTCATGGACATATCTAAGAGTCTAGTAGAGAAAATTTTTGTTTAATGAAGTCATTTCTTACCTCAATAGCTTCCTTCATCACTTCCGCTCTCAGCACTGAACCGTTGTCCTTGGGAACAACGAGAACCATCAGAACAATTCCTCTACCTTCAAAATTAGTAAACTCTTCATGTACTGCATGTTCTTCACGTGATCGTGCCCCGTAAGGTATAAAGCCAAGCAGATCATTCTCATAACTGCAATTTTCTTGGCTTATTTTCTAGTTTCAGTGACCTGTGTGACTTTAAGCAAATATCTTCCCAACCAATATATCGAGTATGCTTGAAAATTCAATATTATTTCACTTTCAGTAGCACTATCTCTATCAGATTTTAACTTCAAAACTTTTTTTTGAAGTATTCTTATTTAAAACGGGCAACTAAACCTTTAATTAAACTTATTATTTGAGTTACGAAGGAAGAAAATAGAAATGGAAATGAAAATTTATTCAAAAAGTTAAGTTAAATCTAATTACTGTAACCATTAGAACAAATTAATTCAGACTGGAAATCAGCAAAGTACAGAAACTAACGGTGTAGTGACGACTTTGGCAGCACATACGATGGATACTAAAACTGAAATAACAATTGCGCCAGTGATATGATCAGCGAGAAAATAAGACCAACGCCTATGCAGAAAATTAACATATTTAACAAGGCGTGTTTGACTGCCTGGTCCACTTGAAAATGGACAGAAGGAGAAGAATCGCATCAGTATTAAGTCTATGAGGCCAGAGGGAAATGCTGATTTTGTGTGAATAAGTGGCTGCTGAATCAGACAGGCCTGCCAGTATGCTCCTTCTCCTCTTAACGAACTTTTCCGTCTTCAAAGTTTTCTCTTCAATCTAAAATGAAAGAAATTCTTCACTTCAATCTCGTAAAAAAAACGAAACAAAGAGAAAGCGACTACCGATCGCAAAGACGATGGAATCTCTGTGATTGTAATATAGAAGTTACCACTTGTCGACTAATTATGCATACCAAATGATGTCCAATAAAATAAAGGTGCAAAATAAGGACAGCATGAAAAGAAAAAAGAGAATGGAGTATTAATTCTACTGCTGAAATCATTAATGCTTCAATTATTTATTTATTTGTACGTATGACCACTTGGATCAGTTGAAAATGAAGAAAATGAAACTATATGATTATCCGCAACAGTGATTCTAATGCAAATGATTATTTTCCATGACAACTTTTACTTACCAGCACATTATCAGTTATTTCAAACAATCGAACTGTTATATGCAACGAATGATTTATAAGAAATATTAGTGGGAATAAAAAAAGTTAGACCGATCTCCACGTTTATTTGAGAACTATGTTGATAACATATCCAGGATAGCAAAATAAAATTTACATCAGATCTAACAAGAATGTATACCTTAAAAAAAAAAAAAGAAAAAAAACTAGATTATTAAGAAAGTTTCATGAGAATGTTTCCATATAACAAAGCTATGCAGCTTATGCAGTCTTCAACCTTAAATCAAACTTAAAACTTTAAGCATAATTCAAGCGAAATGAATTTGCGTGTATGGCGTAATTGCGTGTTGTGAGATGCAGACGGGTTCTACGCATGCTCTAGTATATTGCAACCGCGAAAAACCAAAGAAAGATGCAGTTTTGAAATCCACTTTCAAGAACCAACAATAGTCCTTTTTCGCCCATCTCTCCAACGTCATTGCTCTTCTGCCCTTTCTTCTATCTTCGAACTTCTCACTGTAAGAAGAAAAAAAATTAACTAAATTGGTAAAAAGAGACGAAAATAAATTCGTGCCGACTAATGGTCGGTAATTGGAAGTTGAAGTTTATTAAAGTATGGAAAGAAGTAAACTACAATTAAGTCCAGTTTGAACACTGTGTCATCACTTTCACAATGGCTGATTGTACTTCGCCGATTGGTTATGTTGTCAGCACTTGTCACCACTGAACTTCAACATCAATGAAGTACGGATTTCACATCCCGCGTCCTACCATCTGATCATTATCGCAAATCGACATAGATTGTTATCCTTTGACCTCTCGCTGGCATTCCTCCTCTCCTTCCTTAGCCTTTTGTCAATTGTGCGTAGTACATCACCAGTTCCTCAGTCGATTGTCACGCGGAAGTGTTTTTCCGTACATATTGTGAGGGAACGAAGTGAGACTTCTTCGATGAATCTAAATCACAGAAAAGCTACAATCTTTTTTCATAGAAGAGGGTCTCAAGACTCTCAAGAATAATGAAGTCCTCGATCAAGCTCATGCTTAGCTTAGTCCTTAGCTGTTAGAACATTCGAGAGCACAGTATTGATAGGCTAGATCAACAAAATCAATTTGTACTGCTTTTCCTGGTTGAACGACGAAATGCTTATTAATAGCAACAGTCAATTTCTTGAAAATGACATATTTTTAAAATCGCCTCTCTTTCTTCTGCTCCTAGCCTGATCTTATCACAATATGGTATCACTGGAAGTAAAAGAACCGATAACTCTACTCCATCCATTAAATTAAATGTTGTGACATTAGTTGCAGTAGATTGTACTGCTACTGGTTCAATGAGTGATTCAACCTAAGTTTAACGCAATCGTTTACTTTCGTGTCATATTCACCAGTTTGATTAAAAAAATAAGGTTACTGGATACCGATACCTAGACCAGCCTTAGACAGTTAATTTTAAGCTTCGCTGAATCACTGATGAAAGAAAAAATATCTTACGTCAGTTCTTGATGAAGCATTGGTTGAGGACATTCTTGATGCTCGTCATAATTAAAAAAGGACAGTTTTAAATTGTCCGAGCTCTAATCAATCAAATCAATACTAATCAATACTACAACGAAAATTTCGTTCCGAAGAATCGAACGACCTCTTGTGCTAATTACAAAACTTTCATAGTGATATTCAGAAGATGGCATAGAAGCATGATAAAAAGTCTTCCAGCTCAATAACAGTTAAGAAAAACAACGATAGCTCATGAAATATTTTCGATAAATGAATTAAAGAAATTCGAGATGTCCCTGAAAACTTTGAGAGATGAGAAATTTTCGATAATATCAGCGAAATTATGGAACGCCCACGAACACAAGATGTAACTGAACTGAAATTTATGCTGTTGGGACTTTACGACCGGAAGAAAAAATAATTGCTTCGTTCGGAAATTGGCAGCGCCATAGAAGAAATAGTTTGCAAAAAAGAGAGGAGAAATTCGTTCCTTGATAGAAAAATGGATGAAACAATCAATTATGATAAAGATGAAATGTATGATTTCTGAGAAGCAAATCTGTGAATATTATTTGAAATCAGAAATATCTGTACGGAATTCCAACTTCAGTAGAAATAAACAGAAACAAAAAGGAACGATTGGGATGAAATTTTTATGCATTTTCTTAAGGAAGAGATTCGAATAACAAAGTTTTGAAAGGAAAAAGTCATGTTAGTATTACTCTCGAAGGTAAGTATGATAATCCTTCCTCTCAAATGTACTGAACTGGCCAAGAAATGAATTAATCAGTTTTGAGTGAATATTTCTGAAGGAACATCATAAGAGATTAATTCAAAGAAAGAGCAGCAGTGAAGAAAGAATCCGTTGGATTGAACGGCTTTCAAATTGATTCTTGAAAAACTACTTATTGCTGAAACCACGATGAGAAAGCAAACAGAAAGCTCAGCTCCCTCATAAATTTGACTGAAATCTCAAAGTAAAGAGAAATTTCTTCACCGCATTTAATAGTGCTGAAAAAATTGAGTGAAGAAAAAAAAGGTATACGATAAATACGACAATCACTACATATAAACCTTTTTACAACTAACGCAAACTATGAGATAAAAGTTCCAGTAACACGAATATGTGTCATAAATTTCCTTTTTCTTTTTTTAATGAATAAGTGGAATTGAGAATTGGCAGTTTGTAGCTGGTCAATTTCCCATCCAAAATCACAAATAGATTGATTAGACACGGAGAAAAAGCTAGAAAATTTATTAGGAACAGTCGATTACTCGGAAGTTGTGAAAGAGGACTAACTTTTTATCCCCTGAGGCAACGAAAATTTATTTTTAAATTTTCATTTCAATAATTAGTCGTTAGTATAGAATGGAGGAGTTATCGATGAAATGCTCCAGCCTTGTCAAAAATACAACAAAATAAAAAAGAAAAACAGTTAATGGAAGCAATGTAAGAGTTGTTTTTAAAAATCAAAAATATTTAACAGCACGAAGAAGTCACTGAGTTACCAACATATGTAACCCTTTTCTTATTTTATATTTGTAAGGCATGATGATACACTTTGACAAAGCAGTAAAATGGAAGTAACAAGTTAAGCAAAGTTTTTGATCAGTGTCAACTGTGTAAAAATATCGAACTCGAAAACTCATCTCCACTTCCAGCTATAAAAAAAAAAAAGAAAAAAGCAGAAGACCCCATGCATATATATATTTCTACAGTACGAATGTAGAAAATATGTGTGTACATCGTGTCTCTTAATTTATTTTGAACAGTGAATTACAATTAGGTGAAGAATGTAGAGACCGGTTGTGAATCACAGTGCAAATTACTTCAAGTATATATACAGTTTGGAATTATATGTATTTATAAATTAACTGTAGGAGGAACAGCCAAAGAACAGTCACTAACTAATAAACATATCAGAGAAGAATGATCTCTAAAACCGGTCTTTTTAAATGTTCAAAACTGCCACTAAACAGTTGGCGAATTAGAACCAGTGCTATTAACCGTCTGAATGATTTCATATAAACGCTACTTAAAATCATGCAGTCATCAATGGACTCTTTGTTTCAGTGGCAAAACTAAAAGAGCAAGGGTTGTTTAGTAAATTGTACTATCCTCTCTCTGATAAAGACATAAAAATAAATAAATAAAAAAGTAAATCTAATAAAAAAAAATCAAAATCGAATAAAAGTAAAACTCATCGATTTTTCACACTACCAAAAGTTTCCCATTTACTTAACATATAAAATTAAAGGTCAAGTAAAGTTTAAGTCTTGAGATGAGTAAGCATTTCACGTCACTTCTTTTGTTACATAAACACACTGAAATATGATGACTGATGGTGCACTCTATTGTACATGTTAGTTGATGATGAAAATAGAGTAGATAAGAATATTTTATGCTTTTAAAATTGGTAACTCGTGCATTAAACTATTGTTCATATATGTAAAATCTCACAGGTAGGAAGATTATTAATTAGGCAAGAAATAACTCATTATCTGTCTCATTATACTTTGTTAAAAATAGATAAGGAGAAGTTTCAAAGTGAAAAGAATCAGATGAATCATGATAATCGTAAAACAGCTAAACTAAATAACTTTTTTTTCTTTTAAATTAGCCTTAATTATCAAATTAAATGTTGGATAAGAATGAAAAGTTCCTATTTCATATCACAACTACATATGAAGCATCTAACTATAGGATGGTACAAATTACCTTATTTTTTTAAACATATCTCACTTCATTCATTGCATAATTTTTTTAAATTAATACAAGACTTCGCCGTAAATAACTAAAAAAAAAAAAAAAAGAACTGGACGATATAAGTTGTTCGAGTTCTTCTTGGTTTGAACTTATCTTCTTTAAAAGAGTCATTTTTTAATTCATCTTGCTTTTAGATTCTTCACTAAAGAGGATGCAAAATATCAGTGTTTCCTTACTTGCTTTTTTTTCTCCTCTAACTCCATCCTCACATTACTTTGAATCATTCACTGAGATCAGGTATTTTGAAGTTGTAGCTAAGAGAAAAATAGAGATAGAATTTTTTTCCCGACCAATATAATCATAAAGTGGTTGATCTTGCGCTTCTTTCCTTTTTAATTTTGGTTGTTGTAGCAAGTAATTATTTTCCTGGAAGTAAAAACAAGTTTCTTTTAAACACAGTAAACTCGATTCCCGATGTTTGCAGAAGAAGACAAGTAATAATACTTTTTGATCACCAATGTTAAAAACAGAAATGCCTTCCTTTTTGTTGGCTTCACATTCGTTAGCAAATTTTCTAAAGGAAAATGAACCTCATGAATCTAAAAAATATTGAATGTTAGCCTTGCAAAAAACAAAGAAACATTTATAGTCTTTAAATTTTGATGAAATTTGATGGAGCGAAAAGTAAGCAACAGAACTGTGACAGACTTCAAGACTTACTAAAAAGGTCTAGGAAGAACTAAATGAATAAGTGAGATAGCGTGAAATCTGTTGAACTGATTATTAATGCTAAAATAATGTTAACAATGTTGAAAAACGGCTAAGCAACAGATTGGATTAAGGTTTGTTATGCAATCCATTCTGCTACCCTTTGCTATAGAAGTGCAAATTTTCCAAAACACTAAAGAAAATTAGAAAATTCCAAATCGATTCACAAATCAAGAGGACAGCTTGGTCAGTTAACGATTCGGAGAGAGTGGATGTTTTTCAGAAACGACCAAATGCGAAAATTTTAAACAGTTCTACAATATCTTAACTGAGTCACCATTAAGATTATTCCTGGAGTGAACGATCAAGATTTAAGAAGGAAATAATAGAAGAACAAAAAGTAGGAAGTAAATTATGTGCATCAAAGGGAAACTTCTGTCATTCAAATTTTCTGGACCAAGGAGTTGGATTCCAAAGATACACAGTGCTCCAACAAATCTCAAAAAGTGATTTTTTCTGGCATTATTGCGAGCCAGTTGAATTTTGAACCAACTTCACCATTAAAATACATTGAAAAAAAAAAGAATGAGTGAATGGCAAATTAACAGAAGAAGAATGAGATTTACGGAAGTATCGCTTGAAAGTGAAGGATGAAAGGAGTACGAAAAGTTACGAATAATTTATGATAATCGAATCACCCACGTTTCTCTGGTCCCACTTCTCCATTAAGCAGTGGGAATTCACAATTGCTCATTTGTCAAAAAGTAGAGTAGTAATAAATCTGGATAAGAGGATATATCGTTTTCGGATTTTATTGGAAGAAGAAATGATAAGATGGCAGGAAAAATAATTAAGTGTAGAAAAAAAAGCATTCAAATGGGTGTCAACAGACAATCGAGAACGAAATATAAATAGCACAGTAATAAGAAGATAAACAAACAATAAGATCAAAACATATTCAAATATAAAATCTTTCATCTGATATATCCATTCAAATGTATGCATCAATTTCCTGTTTCGAAGAAATTATATTTCATTAATTACCAAAATTCACCAACATAACTGTTCATTCATTATAAAAACAATCATCGATTGATCAACGAAAAAAACTTTTGTGGTTTAAAGTTGAAAAATATCTTCAAAGTGTAACCATCCTTGTTATAGAGAGATTATCATTTTTCATTCACTGTCATTTCAATTCTTCTTTCCTTTTTATTGTAAGGAAAGTTAAATATAAAATATAAATGGGGAAAATCAACGAACGTCGTCTAACTTTTAAGTAAGAGATCACGCTTAGGAACTATTCAAAATGAAATGTTGCTGTGGTAAATAATGAAAAAAAAAAAAAACAAGGTCTTCGGATGAAATTTTAGTTGCTTAGGTGGTTTACACGACTTTAAGTGAAAAGCTATTAAATTAATTAAAACTGATCGAAAGTAAAATGCAATTATTCGCTTGCATAAACCATATGTATCTAAACTCTTTTCACCTGAAAAATGAATTGTATTGATAGCCCAGTGTCAACTCCTTTAATCAGCGTACCTAAAAAACTGGTTTAATTGTTTGGTGTGATATTACCATATTTTATAGTATAATCGACAAGTTGTGTTTACTGAAAAACGGCATCAGTTATCAGTGTGTTGTTTCTTTTGCATGAACTAATTGTTGCAGGCTAAGAATGCTCCGTTGTTTACATCATTCATTCTGAAGATTTTTCACTTTAAAGAATAAATCAATATCACGAAGTTGTTTCATCTGAATTTGCAAAATTCTTAGCAACAAAAATTACCTTAACACTTCTCAATCAGCAGCAGCACTGTGAAACGAACTGAAAAACCTATACAGGTCATTTTCACAGGTGGCAAATCTCCTCATTCTTATTCAGCTTGCTATAACATGAAGCCTTTTATTGGCTAGAAATGGTTCTACAGAGCTGATTAGGAATAAATCATTGATTGGCACCATCCTAAGAGATTTCCGAGACAACTCTTCCTAATAGGAATTTTAGATTTGAATTTCCAATTTATCTTTCACTAAATGTAAAGGGTTTTTAGTTCATTGAGTCCTTCAGTAGTAGACTTCTTTACGTCAGGCCTCTTGAACTTCATTTGAAATGAATTCAAAAACATACATTTTATTTCATTCTATGTTAGTTGTCCAGGCATTCTCGCATATAAATATATTTGTGAGTACAAGCTTTTGAGTCCAAACTTCCACGAAATAAACTTTGAAGTGGGCTATTCCTTTTTAATTAATATCTTAGTTGAATACCGCATCTTTCAATCTAGATACTCGCATCTTCGTTTCGAACCAATCCTCGCCAAAATTCCTTCTTTTATTCATGTCACTTTTTCTCAATACAAATTTTTCTTTGTACCACTTGCCTCCTTTGCAATTTCTCAAGTATACCGATGCTAACCGTCAGATATCCAAAGCAAAAGCTATCGATTGCAGTTGTTTGTCAGAAGTTGATCGCAGGTAGTCTCTTATATTTCTGATCTTATCAGCAGACAGTTTGCTAGACCATGCATATCAGTAGTTTTTAATATAATACTAATGAGGGCAGAAGAATCGAAATCTGTATTTGATACCTTGCACATTTGATCTTGATAGCCTTCATACAAATGTAATAACCTATGGATTACTATCGACACTAATGATATCCCTGAATATTCAGGTAAATGAGGAATTTTTTTAATGTTGTCCCTGATATGAATGAGCGCTTCCGGGAGGTCACGATGTAGCTACAACTGCGAAAAGTAAGAGGCGAGAGAGAAGTGTGAACATCCATTTCTTACATTGATAGTATATGCAGAAATTTAATTCTGTCAACAGCTGCATCACTAAGAAATTCTGCATTATCAGTGGTCCAAATATTTTTTCTTATAAAACAATGTTTTTTAAAACCTAAAGCTTCGATAATATGAAATGAAAGACAAATAAGCGACGTCAGTAATCTTCGATGCATTGAGAAAACTATTATAACTTTTCATCTTGTAATAACAGTAAAGATGTAAAAAAATTTAAGTAAGATTTGAATTTTTGTGAGTAGAATAACATTTAATTTTTGGCAAGCAATACAACAGTTTTAAGGGTCTGCAAATTTTTGTCTAGATTATCGGGTTTTCGTTCAAATTAACTCATCCAATTATTACATTCAGAATAAAGACGACTGTGTTAATAGCATTATTTATTTCATAATAGTCGAATATTTGGATTACAAAATTATAAATGAATTTTGATAACAAGCTTCGAAAAACAGCAGGAAAAATTTTTACGATCCGCTCAAGTTCCTTTCTTTGATAATCAGCTGTTCCAAAAATACATAAACTTTTGGATCGATCATTTCCTTATATGTCCTCTGTTTCAGGGAATTTTTTCTGGAAGACTGCTAAACTGTTATAAAGACATGCATTGGGAATGATTGAGAGAATGGCTTTGCTCTGCTAAGTAATTTCGTAAATTAAAGTATGCTTGCGTCATGTTAACCCCATAAATTTTTTTGTTGTACTAGCACAATTCCCAATATGAAGCAGTTATGATTCTCCGCAACAGAATCTGGTTGCTTGGTACATTCAACACTTAGCTTCTGGAGAGATGCTATGATAAGGTTATGTTTAAGAAGTATCTATCTGTGAAAGCTGGTTACCATTTATCTTCGTTTTGATATATTCGTTTGTTTCATCATTCCAATTTGAAGAAAGAAATGTTTCATCTCTGAAATTCGAAGCAATCAGAACAGAAACTGGGAAGATAGTTTAGTTCAATCAATTTCAAATGAATAAAATAACTGTGTTCAGAAAGCTCACGTGAAAATGAAGTCATTGTCACCGTAAACGAAGTACTTCCCATTCGTTCCACTTCCAGCACCTTTTAATTCATATTCAGAATACTCATAAAACAAGTTATCTGAACCATACTAGGAGTATCGAGCGTATCATACGCTATTTCATTATTTAGATCAGTCTTCTTACGAACGTGCTTACCACAGAAAAGTGCGATTTTGGAATCTTTATGGGTTAGCGTGAAATGTTTTCCCTGATCTTTCCAACGTCCTTTCCCATCACGTAAGTAACGTAGAGTAGGAAGTTACGGCAATGTCCTTCTGTAGTAAAGTCATCGGTTCACTATTATTGATCCAATCGACTGAATCTCTACGAGAGAGAAGCAACATGTAAGCAAAGAGATTATAGGCAATGTTGATCGATGCAGTAATAACCCTGTCGTCAGCATCAGTGATGTGGAACGGAAAAAGGAAGGAAGGTAGAGGCGGGGAGGGATGTGAGGAGAAGGATCGATCGAGGAAACGGCTCAGAGCTCGGTTTCATATTTCCAAACGGTTGCTTTGATTTCGCGGATGTTATCAGTAATGTTTTGGACCGTATTATCATCCACGAACGTTCCCTTGCGTCACAGCACTATCATGTGATGATCATTGATTTTCTCTCTCTCGATCGAAGCACGTACGAATTGCTGCAGAATTTATGCATAAATCTATAGTCGTCACTGCGACTCGTAGCATTCTGTCGTTTTCACATGAAAATGACGGAGGACGTTAGATGATATGACTTACGTCCTCCGGGTGCTTCAGAGAAGCTATATTAAAATAGCAAGTCAGTTGATTTAATTCATTTCATCTCCACTCCTCGCTCTCCTTTTCTATCATAGTGTTTTTCTTGTTCTAGCCAAATCTTGACTTGATAGTGGTAGGAAATCACTATAAAACAAGGCTTTAAATATTTCGGAATTAGCTCTTTGCAAGGCTGTTGATTCATAGTGTTTTGTGAAGATAAAATATGTGATAATCGCCATATTTTGTCTTTCGCGTCTTCCTTCTATTTTCCCCCCAATACGGATACTTGAACCTCGAAATGATCACTGCTTCTAGGCATGAACATGCAGGATAATTAATGACCGACAGTTGAACTGTCCATCAAACTGCCGTCAGTTTTAAAGTCTTCTAATCACTGTCATGTATCCCTGAGTAGAAGAGATCCAAATAAACCTGATGAAGAGTATTGAGGGAGCAGTTGTTTTGTCTTGGTGGATATATTAGTTACCTCACCTAATACTGATAACACTGAGAGAGAGGAGGTGAGGATCGCGAATTGGAGACAGAAGCGAACATCACAAAAGAGATAACGTCTGTCACGCTGGTTTCGATGACTGGTTTCTTGAAGCTTGACGCATCTCGAATTGGTAACTGCGAATGTGACACCGACGCTGTTTATCATCCGCGAAATATTCTTACTGGAGCAGTGCTAAGACAATTTCTTTCTAACTCTTAGCGAAATTCATTTTTCCAATTCGTGGAATGTTCTCAAAAAAATATTACTTCTATGCAGTGCATCTATTTTTGGGTCGATGTTCCACGAAGGGACAATGGAAGTATATACAAATATAACTATTCGCCTTGCAAACTTCATGCTTGTTTGGTGAAAATGGAAGTGACGGTTCGCAGTATATTTCAGAACGGCTAATTTATGAAGGTAGCTTCAACCGAGTCACTTTTGAAGTGCTGGTGATTTTTCATTCAAATCTTTGTTACACTCTTGAGGACTACTTTTGATTGGTTTAGAGCCTTCTATTATTTTTACATTCGTTCAACTGAGCACCGCTTTTAACTAAAACTAAATGCGATGCTTGACGTATGAAGAGAGAAAGAGTCACATCGTAAATTGTCAGCTAGCTACCTTTCTAATACTGATAGGTTTTCCTCGGACAATTTGCGATGTGAAACTTGCTTGCCCATGGAAATGACTTCATCTCTCGTTTTATTCTATAAAAAAGAGATAGTTCGTTGTTATTCATTTATAACTCCAGTGCGTACAGCGTGATTCACTTTTTTCAAGGATTTTCAATTCGTCAAGGCAAATGGCACACTACTCCTTAGCAATAATCACTTCTCATCCCTTTTTCTATCTAATGGCACACTTTATTGCTTTTTTGAATTTTTTCAGATTTGTGATTACGAAATTTCTGGAATTATTACAACTTCTACTTCCCTCCCCGTTATTTTTATGCATAACAGTACCAGGAGTTCGATGCGTGCTTCTGTTACGGATAATTTAAAAACTTTTTAAATTCCATTTTCTTGCATGTGTGAGGAAAAACGGAATTCCTTTTAATCTGTGATGTTTACAGTGAAATAATCGAGTCTCGTTAGGCAAAGTGTAGAAAGCTGAAGGGTCAAGTTTATTGGACTAGATCATTTTCCTGTAATGTTCGCAGCAAGTTCACTCTGTTAAAGACAGTGCTGATCTTTAATCTGTTAATCAAAAAAAAAATAAGCCTCGTTATTGAAATTTACTGATCAGTGTGCAATACTATAACGCCTTTCCCTGGCCCATTTCTTGCCACAACTATACACCACCATTTACGCGAAGGAACTCAAATAACTGAAAACGTGAACTCTCAGCGAATGCTGAGATGAGTACACTCTTAGCTATGCTAATTATGCTGGAAGGATGAAGGATGGATTCGAATATGTCCCCATCTTTGTTTACTTCATTTTTCATACTTTCTCCTTTCTCTTTCCAGCACTCTTTTTATACCTGATTATTTGTCACCAACTCTGTGCCATCAGTTGGACCGGTTTCTCTTGAACAACCTCCTGTTTGTTATTTGTATGTGTGTTTGTATAGAAGTTTTCAATTTTTGCGTTTTTTTTT
>PQVD01001254.1:0-20053 GCA_003012265.1 Setaria equina
TTAAATTAAAAAAAAAAAAAAAAAAAAAACAAAAAAAAAAAAAAAAAAAAATAGATTTAAAAAAAAAAAAAAAAAAAAAAAAAAAAAAAAAAAAATTAGTTAATTTTTTGAATAATTAAAAAAAATCATTGAAAAGATGTGTTAAATTTCAATTTATTAATTTATTTATTTTTTTATAATTTTTTTTTTTTTTTTATATTTTTTAATAAATTTATTTATTATATTTTTATTTATTTTTTTTTTTTTCTCTTTTTTTATTTTCTTATATTTTTTTTTTTTTTTTTTTTTTTTTTTTTTTTTTTTTTTTTTTTGTTAAACAAATAATGCGCAGTAAATTTGACATTCATACGAGTTAATTTCAAATAATCACTCAAATTTCTTTGTTAATTTTTACCATAATAATGATGAAAATTTAAAGTTAAATTGTAGCAATACATATATCGGTCTGAACAATATCTAATCATTAAAAAAACAAAATTAAAGAGTGTTTGATTGTTAAATTTTATACTTGTTACAGAGAAATAATGAAAAATTCAGCATATCAAGCGTTGAAATAAATCGTCCCATGATATCTCTTATACATTTTATATCCATACTTACAGATATTTTATATACACATATATATATATATATATATACTGTATCTTATAAATCACTGGAACTGGGTAAATTGGGTAAAAAAAGAAAAACGAAACTTTATTATTTTTATAAAAATCTCAAGATGAATGATTTATGGGAGTAATTAATAATAACTGGTTACTGTTAATTAGTAAAAAAGATTCGTGCCAGCAATAATAATAAAACGATACAAAATTACACGTATTTTACGCTAGCAGTAGAGCAAGTTCTTTACGAAATTATCAAACGTAAAGGCAAAGAAAAAAAAAAAGAAAAGGACTGATAATGAAGTGAATGAAGAGGATGGAAAATACGCATCACACAAAATATGTGATGTGTGCTGTTTACAAAAAATAGGACATATTATGAAGCTGTTGTTGTTGTTGTTGTTGCTACTGCTGATTGATTCGCTATGACTAGATGATACTATACGTCATCTCATCCATGACGTTTATTTTTGACTTACGTGAAAATAGCTACAATTTATTGTGGAAAAGAAAAAAAAAAAGGAACAAATTCTCTAAAATAAAATTTAGTTTTCAAAAGAAAAAAAAAAAGTGATGAATGAGAATGGTATACCAAATAGATGAACAACACAGAAAGACGATACGTATAGCAAGGTCATAGAGAAGAAGCAGCACAAAGGTGCTTATTAATTCGAAACTCTCGAGGTAAGAGACGCAGGTTCCATTCCCATCCCTTTCTTACGCTGCCAACAAATAATTTGACTGGATGGTGCATCATTAGCAATGATGAGAGCCAAATTTTCACTTGTTCTTTTCTGCTTCTCCTTCAACTTTTTTCACCTTGATAAATGAAGAGCTACTTCTCTGCTTAGCAGACAACTAAATTTCATTGGATTATCGCGGTCCTGTCATACAGGAGATCCGAGATTATCCGTAAAACTACCTGAAGTGAAGCGCAGAAGAGCTGTGTGCAGCAAATAAATCATTAAATGTCAAAATAATAATCATTTGAGGATGATGTGTGTATTGTGGCACTGGATCGTTGTGAAAAAATAAAATCTCAAGATTACCTTTCTTTTATAGCAATAGAATATTGGAAAGTTTTTTTTTTTAGCTGATATTATGGAAATTTCAGCAAGAGATTCCAAAAGTTTCAGTTAAACTTTTTATTTCTTGGAATAGATTTATATGAAACAAATAAGTTCCGATAAGAAAAAAATAAATAAATAAGAAAAGTAAACAAAACTTCTTTCACTCGACGATTGATCGATATATGAATGGGGATGATTTTAAATGCTAATGATTATTTGCTCAATGAATCTATAGATTGAATGGAACTGAATGTAGACTGTAGATATGAATTAAGCGGAAAGAACGATATAAACAGTAAATAACAGGATAGTTTCAGTTACTTAAATAGGGTCTATTAGTTGAATTTACGTAAGCCAATATTTTAGTCGATAAAAAATTTTAAATTCCAATTAAGGGAAGAATCCCGATGAAATTTAAAAATTGCCGTTTGTGTTGCAAATCCATTAGGACCCAAAAAAAAAAAACTTAAATCCCGAACTGTCGCCCATCATTCCCTGATTATGGTCTGTAGTGTCAGTTCAGAATCATCCAGAAAACATTTATTTGCCTTTATTTGCCTAGCATTAATCCACCAAGCTAACACAGCTGTCCCATATATAGCTTCAAATCCATAACAAAGATTTCAAATTTCAGCACAGCTGTTTCTCCTCTGATATTTCAGAATGTTTTTCCCACTTTTTCCATATATAGCAGCAGCAGTACGTTTACTTTTTCCCACAGCTCTATTTATCATAAAATAAAAGAGATATTGCAAATGTACATCTTGCGTGCTAAAGATGTTATTCCTTGATGTGTTACATAAAGATTGAAAATTTTCAATAAGAAACCACTCGATGATAAGTTATTGGTATGATGATGCACTATGGAACTGTCAATGAAGTACAGGAACATCTGAGTAGAGTACTACTCCAATCATTGGAATGTGCAGGGAGAGGAAATTATATGTCACAGTTCCTTTCAATTTGTCATCATCCTTATTCGACTTCTTATTTTGAATCAGTGTTTGTGTATTTCCACTTTTTTTTCTTTCCAGAAAAAAAAGGTGACCTTTACTTTTGTCTCTGCACGATAATTCACTTTATTTATTTCTAATCATGCCTTGTAGTACAACAGCTTTGCAAATAGACTACGAACTTCTTCAATTCGTCAAAATTTGAACTCAAACATACATTTTGAACCCATAGAGCCGAGGTCTTTATAGAAATGTACTACTTTACGAAGACCGAAAGTAGGAATTCATAACACGGTGAAAGATACACCATTTAAAGATAGGAGTGTAAAGAAATTATCCTAAATAAATATAGGTAAGCTAGTAAAGATCAATAAGACCAGTCTTCCTTTTGTTTATCATTAATAAAGTGAATTCGGAATGAGGCATCAACAAGAAAGGACGCGTGAATCGGTGAAGCAGATAAAGTGATACTGATGACACAATTTTCATTATGCAAACATCAGGAGCAGCGGTTGCATATAAGATTGGAGTTTATATGGTTGAATAACTAGTGTTTAAAATAATTGGAAAAAAGCATTTATGTATTTGCAAAAAAAAAGTCTTGAGGTTTCAAACGGATTTTCAACTGTGTCACACAGTATTTAAAACTCTATTTTGTCATTAGAACTATTTCACAAAGATAAGGATATGGGAGGAATCAAACCTGGCAAAATAAAAAAGAGAAAGAAGAAATTTTATGAAATGATCACGTACTTTCGAAAAATATAATTCTCTAGAAAGACCAATTTTATATCGTTCGCCTGCTTTGGAAAGGAATCTAACTTTCTGTATTAAATTAATTTACAAGAAAGTAAAACTAAAAAAAAGAAAAAAGATTTCAAACGACACTGGAAAACTAAATGATGAACCTTTTAACTGAACACACAATAATCCGTTCACAAGCCGCCTTAATGTCCTTTATTAGTTCTTCAGCCTCCCTACCTTGTTTTCGCGTACAATATTTACGGAAAACTGCAATTACGAATTTCATCGGTAAAATCAAATGAAATTGAAATAAACCACGAAATTTGGTCAACTTAAAGAATAAAGACAGTTAAAAAATATATCAGCAAATTTAAGGAGAAAATTCTCGATCTTTATAGTACTAATAGTATTACAGACTGAAAGCACTTTTCAGCTATACACTGTTCTACGTTTAAAAAAAAACTTTCATTTTGATTTTGATGCCAGCTTTTCCTTCATCCATGCCCGAATTTTTGTTCTTAATGTATCATCTGAAAAAAAAATCGATGCATTAGTGAGAGGTGAAACTCTCAGAATCCATAATGAACATGATACAGATTTAAAATATTATTTGCATTACCAAGATAATAAACAGATATGCTTGTCGTAACTTAAAATAATTCAAACACAGTAGTTCCGACATAATTTATTGTTTTAAAATACCAGAGTTTAATTATGCAATTCTATTCTCTCGAAATCCCAGTAATTCCAACCAATTTTTCGAATATCGAAAAAGTGAGGAAAAAAATGAAATTACCAGATACAAGTTGAGTTTCGCTTAGGGGCTGCCGAGTAAATGGATCCGTTTGAGAACTGAGCAAATGACGCATAATATGCTTCCGATCCATTTTATGCCCTGATGGCAGAATCACAGGATCTGTCATCAGTGTATTCATTACGGGATCTGCAAACCACAATTAGTCGTAATAACAAAACAAAGCTTATTTTATTAAAAAAATAATCCTAAATAATCTGAAAAGATCAAAAAGAAAACCAAAAGTTTAGTGGCGTAGGGAAAAGTAAACATATCGAAGACCAGATTTCAATAATGTAAATATAACTGTTCAAGATAACCAGTGAATGAGGGTGTTTAAATTTGAAGTTCAAACATATGACTTTTTAAGAAAAACTTACCTCTGAAATCATCTGGAACATCATCCCCAAAGTCTTCTTCGTTCTGAGCTTTTTGTTTCCAAATTCGCTCCGTCATATCGGCGAGATTCTTCAGCAGCTCAATTTCATTGATGGGTACAATGTTGTTAGCAGTTAATCGCGATAGCACCATTGAAAAGACATCAGGTGAATAAGAACGCTGCAACCGATCTGTGAAGTAATGAGTGCGACTTTTCCAGACAACAAAGAAATTTAACTTAAGATAATAGTAAGCGGCCAAGATCATGTGCAATAAGAGCCAATAAATAAATATCCTACTATTCCTACCGATATCATTATTTCTCAATCGACCATTCCTCCTAAGGTTCTTTCCTTTTTTCTTTTTTTTTAAAACTGTTTTTATATTTTATTTTTTATTTTATATTTTACTTCTAAAAAATACTGCTTTAAAGCATTTTAATTTTACAAATTTTAGTGCATGAGATAAGCTAAATCAATGGACAATTAAGAAATTTACCACATTAATGATTAAAAAACTTTATCCAAATTCAGTACTTACCTCATCATTAGCAATACATTCTGCAAATTTCTCTGAAGACAAATTTAAGTACACATTTACTATTTGCTGTAGTAAAGCTCTTGGCTCCCACATAAACCGACGCACAGCGTCGCGTACTTTCAACTCTGTACATTTTGGACCACACAACTGTGATACGTTATAGTCCAACATTGAAGCCAATCGCTCACCCAATAACTAAAGATTTTTCTTGGAATTTATTTTTTATTTTTCTAATGTATTTATAAGAAATATATCAGACAAATAAAACTAAAATTAAAAAAATGTAGATCTGCAGGATTGTATCATCGCTATTTCCTCAGTTCAGGTATTCCTCGTCTTACAACTTTTCCTTTTCCATCTATGACAATTCGCTTTTCATGTTTTACGATTTGGTGCGAGCGTAACTTTTCAGATTTGCACTTCCTGCCAACAATAATAAAAATATTACTTAAAAATCAAACCGGCTCATAAAACGGTTCCGGTGCATCAGCAGTTAAATATGTAAAAAGATCCAATGTATCCCGTCCAAGTATTAACCAGTTCCGTACACCCCGCTTTGCTTCTAATAATGCATCTTCCTTCATCTGCCGTTCCTCTTCGCCTAAATTTGACCATTCGTTGCTTTCCTTCAGTGTTTCAATATCATGTATCTTTTTCAGTGCAAGCAGCGACTCATCCAACAGATAGGTTGCATCATTAATGACCATATTAACGAAACGAATGAAATCTGGCGAGCATTCTCTTAAAAACGAAACGAATGAAATTCTCTTAAAACGAAAAAATATAAAAGAAAAAATGGTTTGAGTACGGTTTGAGCTGTTTTCATTTACAGCTGAATGAAAACTATTACTTAGATCCTCTATTATGAGTACTCAAACCGTTTAAAATCTCTTCCGACGAGCTGCAGGAAACTTCACAGCCCATACAACATCAGCATTATCTCCTGGTTGCATAAAAGTCATATTATTAAAATCCAAATACTGAATTGTTCAGCAAAATGTACTCAAATGGTAATGAGAAAAATTTTATTAGGGAAAACAGCGCTAATTAGATCATATCTTTGGCGCACCCAAGTATCGAAAATTATTCGTTAAGAGGTGTTATGAACTATCATTCGTTTATTACCTTCTTAAAGATTTCAATTTTGAATTTCAAAATATAACACTGCCATCGGCGAGTGATTTTTATGAGAGCATAAAACATCTGTTCTTCGCAGCATAAATTAAACAAGAGAAAGAAAAACTTACCTTGCATAAGAAGTAATATTGCTTCTATAGATTGTACTTTCCCAAAGAGAGCGAAATATTACTTGGATTGACCGCCTGATATTAAATTTGTCATAGAATTCCGTACTTGCTCCCGTTGATTCCACATCTAAAATTAAGTGAAGTGAACTGGAAGGAAATCAAAAAAATCTGGAAACGAGTGGAAATTTCCACAATTACCTGCATAGAATTTAACAAGGCTAGGAAAGAGTCGATCAATCGCCAATGGAGAATTGATAACAGAAAGATGAAACTGATATGCAGCAGGTAAAATTGCAGGACACACCATGAACAAAACTTCTACTATCTAAAATTCATTTAATATTCCACAGTAAGGAATGCGAATGCACTATAACCGATTTAAAGATTCAGTACTAACCAAACATAGGTGATACGGTTAGATTTTATTTTGTTGTTCTGACTGGTCAGATTTATTACTCCTCTATGTCATATTCTTAGAGAATTATTTTCAATAGTCCGTATCTTAACAGTAACTTTTTTTTTTAGAAACTCATCTTTCAAAAATTTTACATAAATTCGAACTCAGGATATAATATAAGGATATCCTGCTGTAAATTAAAACTTTTATGGAACATCCTTTTGGGTTTCGAGTTATTCAAAGCTTAAGTACTGAAGAGAATTTTAGCTATTTCTTGATCATATAAATGAACAAAGAACAAACCTTTGCTGCAAGGAATTTGTTGTTAAAATAATGTGCGCTGCAAATAAATACAAGTAGTTGTTGAGGCAAGTCAAGACGACTTTCTAGAAGTATAACTGGATTATTCCTGCAATATCAACAAATTATTAAGTGGAGGAATATTTCCTCTCACTTATAAGTTCAGCAGCTAAAATCAAAAAGAAGTGGTTAGAAAACAAAACATGATAATGTGACAACTCAACAATTATTTCTTTACTAACTTCAGCAGAAAGACAATGAAGTCAAGTGAGTTTTCTAAAAAGAATTCTGGCATTGCTCCAAACAGTTCTGGTGCTACAGGAGGAAGCAATCCGTCGTTCATGCTGGAAAGGATAATATGAAATCTACCAAAGAAAAAAAAAAGAGAAAAAAGAATGAAAAATATGTCCTATAAAATTTTTGCCTTTCAATTCAAAATAAAAATGAAATTTTGAAATGAAGAAAAATTAAAAGAAATGTCAAGGGAAGAACATATTTCATACCCTATATCAACGAACACCTAATAGCAGATTTCAAATAACTAACAAATTAGGATTAATAATATTGATGACGAAAGTAAGCTGACGGCTGCAGAATTCCAAAGCTCGATGGAGAAATACAGGATCATACAAAGCCGCTTCTAAACACATTACGCTTCGAATGAGTCTCTAAAAATTAACGCTAATGATTACTAAAAAACTTATTCTCATACTTGAAACCGTTCGTGGGAATTTGTGATTTTTTAGGCTTATATTTGAAAATAATGAAAGTAATCAAATCAAACAATAATATCGTGGTTTGATCCTAGGAATTACGATTTCAAAACAAAAATAATTCAGTTCCACTAATATAAAACTGTCAATCAAGTTACCACTTTAACATTTTCATCAACATTAGTTTATTTTTAACCTTTCCGACATGAAAAAGCAACTAAGCATCATATTAAGTTTAAATTCATATTAACAGAAGAAAAAAACATTGTACCGTGCGAAAAATATTTGCCCGTTCTAATTTTGCTTCAATCATTGCTTTTTCTCTTATTTGTAGTGCTAGTAATCTACGCAGCTGTGCCTTCAGCTCAGTTAGACCAAGTTCAATTTCATGCAAATTCCTTTTCAAATACTTCAGCTGCCCAATCGCAGCTGACAAGGATAGGTGTTGTGCTTGCATTGTTAAGAAGAAACATTCCGTTGGAAATTTGATTTCAAAATTTGTATCTGAAAAATGATGTGGAGATTTCTCACTCTCAAACTGCCAACAGCCAGCAGAAAATATGTACACGATTCAACATCACAACTGGCTTTCCTCCGACAAAGTTAGAACGCTCGCATGTTTATTTAATAAACTTCAGAACAGGACTGGCAATAAATAACAAACCTATCATTTTTGCGAAAGCTTTTGCTTGTTCCAAGTCCAATTTCAAGCGGGTTTCATCCGAAAAATCAATTCTGCATTTTGGATGGAATATGTAATAAGTATTGACCTTAAAAATTGAGGAAAAATTTAGATGTCGGCATAAAACTATATTTCTTAGATTTAAAATTTAATAAAAATCACCTTGTCAAATGTTACTTTTTCAGCCAAACTCAACATTACATCAAAGAAATTCAACATAAATCCATCGGACGACAACTTCGAGTGGTCTGGCTGAAAGTGAATTTCGATGACGTAAAGTCAAAGTTCTAAAAAAATTTAAAATTTCAAAATGATTCCATTCCATTACAACTGTGAAGATTGCTAAATTATACGTTTAATGTAACAAACGATATTACACTGGTCGAAGATGACTGCAAAATGAATCTATTGAAAAAAGTGTAAATTCTCAGCTAACAAAGTTCTATTTAATCCAGAGACTGACTAGCTGTTAAGCTAATAATGATAAGTTACCGTCAAACGAAAAAAGGATATCAATATACATATATTACTTTAAAAGCCTTAAATTTTAATCCACTAAAAGTATGATTTAATGTTGTAAGTGAAACTTACGTTCATCTGCCGCCTTTTAACATTAACAGTCAATACGCGATTAATAAAATCTAATGTTCTGTTACGACTCGATGTATTTGCTAACAACTGATGCATTATTTGATGCAAATGGCGCTGGAAATGGAACTTTTAAAACTATCCTCAAAAATAGTTGTGAAAATCAGTAGCCAGTATGACACACCGATATTAGAAGAATAGAACTATATATTGACCATATCTCGCAAGATTTTTCCATCCTATGTTTATCCTTCATCGCTATTTTGAATGTTATTAATTACCCATTAATATTGAACAGTAAACTGTTACAACAGTATATTTATTAGTTTCTTAAAAATTTATGCAATATATGGTTGTGTTTGAGCCTCATCAAGTTGCTTCCCCCACCGTGCTACAATGCAGAATGGTTTCCAGCCAATTAAATAAATAGAAAAATTGTTTGGAATGTGAAACATACCCTAACAAGCGTTAAATCATTCTGATAGACATTATATAGCATAGGCTTTTGTTCATCTTCCGGAAGTTGAGAACAATCAAAAAATGGCATATAAACAGATAACTGAAAATAAATTGAATGGAAATATTTCAGTGAGTTATCTTCGTGTATGAAAAATGTTATCTTACGCTTCCGTTATCGGCAGGAGCTGTACTGTACTCAAAAAATGGCCCCAAATAACATAGTCTTGCGAATTCATGGCCATCGAGCATACTGTATACTTCCGATATGAAATCTGCCCGTGAAACCAACTGAAACAACTTACTAAATAATTGGGTCTAATACGGCTAAAAATATCAAAGGATACCGGAAACTAACCAAGTCAGCAACAGGCCTCTTATTGGCTGAAGTCTTAACGCCTACAAGGAATTTCAGCAGTGAATACGGATAAACCGCCACTTCTCTATTGCACTTATTCGACATTTGTTGACAACTCATCGACTTATGCGCACAATCTAAGATCGGATTGAAAATCTGAAATAATTTTTGGAAAATGGGGTCTGAGCTTTTTGAGTAAGATATTGATTATAAAAGTGAACAATAAACATGCAAAAGTATTTTCTCAGCTATTCCGAACACAACATTATGCCATTATACCAAATATTCAACTGCTATTACTACAATAGATTTCGATTGAAGTAAGCAGCTGAGATTGGAAGACCATAACTCAGTGCCTACATATTATAGAAATTGTTGGAACCATTAACTATGACAGAAATATTAAATGAAACCTCAGCAAGTGCATCATGGTCCGCAACATCATCGTCGGCACAGTAAGTTACCAAACTGTATGCAAAAGCTTCTGGTATCTGCTGCTGATAAAACATTCGAACAAAAACTGCTATCATATCTTCAGCTGTGAAACTGCAATAAACAGAATAAAAAAAAAAACAAAAAAATCCGAATTACATATTTTAAAATATAATTTAATAGAAGTTTGCGCACTGAATAAATAAGAAAAACCACCGTGACAAAGAGTTTGGATATAAGTCAAACGCTAGAAGGTAAAATACTTTACTTTTCACCGTAGAAGCCTCGAAGAAGGAAAGACGCTTGAATAAAAAGTCTTTTCTGAATAACAGGAATTACAGACCGCTCATAGTCCATCAGAAACTGCAACAAATGGTTACTTCTAGTCACAGTAAAAAATTTATTCCTTCGCCTCAATTCTTTTAATTTTCTAACTCCTAATTCTTAAGGAAGAGTGACTATAATTCCAAATGGAATCTCACAATAGCTTCTCAAATAAGCCACCTATACCTAAAACAATGCTCTATATTCGAAGAGTAATAAGAGAAAGTTTAGTGCCCAAAATTAAGGAAGCTAACAGGGAAAACTAGGAGATTAACTTAGTATACACCTGATTTTGTTCTTCAGTAGCTAACTTTTCACTGGTTGTGATAAGGTATTGCAAAGCCATTTCTGGCAAAGCCAGAGGTAAATCAAAAAGCGGCTCGCCGAGTTGTTTTCCAAGTATTCTACCTGTATCCATGACCTGTATGCTGCAAATTAAGAGAATACCATTCCTGTACCGTTACAAACAAGCACGATAATTAATTGCAATTTCAAATGAAATATTTCAGACATATGAAGTATCCAAGAACACTTACCTGTTTTTTTGTATGCTACATAAAGTTCGCATGAAAATATCATCAATCACGACCGATAAGTCTACTGAAAATTTCAGATTTCCTTACTAGTACTGGGCAGCAAACAGCAAAAAAAATAAAAATTTCTTACTGATTCTATTTTCTTGGTAAAACAATAATGTTACTAATCACATTTACCAACTTTTATAAAATATACCGTTACTACTAAAAGTTGATGCATCAGTTGATTCCAATAAAGATTTCAAACAAATGCTATTTTCACCGCAGAAAACACGACTAATAAGATTTCGAAGGCGGTCCAGCTTGTAAGCTTCTCCATCCTGAAACTATTACGCCAATAAAATGTTACAATAAGACTGCTGTCCATTGCTAAATATTTAAAAAGTCCTAATAGTATCGATGTTGAATTCAAAATTTGAATATGATTAACCATCCAACTCACAATCCTACTTTTCTTCCTTTTTCTACTTTACTCTACAAAAGTTCACAGAAATAGGTGTTTAATAACTGACAGATATACAGATCTCCAAATAATCCAAATTTCTTAAATATGTTGCAATTTTATGTGGAAAACATATACCAAAATTATTTCTATACCATTTATATTTATGGATAGCTGTGTCATCTAGAAGTGAAGTGCGATGATGCTACTTAAACATATAAGGAATAGAATAACAGTAATATAGATAAAATGTCTTGACACTCCATGCTTAGATCCAATTCGTAATAATTTACTAAAAGTCTGGGAGATTTGACTTCATCACTCTAAAGGTACTAAATAAACAGTAACTCATGAGCCAATAAAAATTTCAGGTTGAAAGATCTACCTACTCGAGAGATACTTGAGAGGAAGAGAAAATTCAGTATAGCTTGACAAATTATAGCGAAATATTTTTTTCTCGAATATTTTTACGTCCCTAAAAGTATTCCCAAAAACGCAGGCAATAAAAATGTTAAATTAGATTAGCGACATGTGAGCAATTTAAGTCAGAGGGAGAATACACTAATTCAACTAAAGGTTAACATCTCTTTAAATGAACATTATAGTTTCTCACTGTCTTAATTACATCTACTGGAAAATTAATGACACTGAGTCTTAATCATATCTACAAAGAAATCAGCTCATCAGAAATTCTTGACAGCTATGAATTAGGAACAATTATGTGTCATTTATACAACCTGAATCAATCTTGAACTGCTTTACAAAATTTACGCAGTCAGAGTAGCATATTTTGAACTATTTTAGATAATATAGTTTAACTGTTTCATACAAAAACCTTAAAACTATCTTCTTCAAAAATTTGAAAACTTTTTGAAACCTCATTAGAATTCCCATTTGACATAATGTTTAGGCAATCCTGACGTAGTTTCTTTGCATCCAGTTCTTCAAGTTCTGTGGCTGAACTTCCATGTGTCGTTTCCTCCGACGGCATCAAATGATTTTTATTTGTATATATGAATTTTTTATCTAATCTGCAACAGAGAAAAGAAAAAAAAGCATTACTAAATGTTTTTAATATCGGTAACATAAATCAATATTACATCGTATCAATAAATTTCCAATGAAATGCACAATATCTTGAACTTCTCAGAACTAACATCAAAACTGAGGCAGTAAATCCAGTACGGAACTTATCCAGACGTACCGATTCCACTTTCAAAACTTCATTCCAGAATAAGTAACTTAAAACGCATATCCTCACGTACGTGAATCACTCGCCGACCCATACTAATCGTATAACTTGAAACGTGCAGTTACGCTACTCCAACGTTACCGTAATTCGCAAAATAACATATCCCGCTCAAGCTACCAATCGTAGCGACCAAAGTCAGTACGAATTTTTCATGGTTCGGCCTGATCAGAATATGTTAACAAAGCTACAAGATTTTCCCTCCTCTTACTTTTGTCTCGTATATCCGGTATCTCGCGGTCTGTACTGTTCCCTTCCTATCTTTATCCCGAGAAAAAACTTCTCCTATCCTGGTAATGTACTGTAAATTTGGTATCGATTTCAGTCAAATATCAAATTAGGAAGTGCCGGAAAAGTGGAATGATTGACAAAACAGTGATGAATATTCTCCAACTTCTCGAGAACCAAAAGGTACTAAAAAGTATTTCTTTATTACTGGCAGTTATCGGAGTTTTCCTTCTTTCTTTTCTTTTGTGAATCCTTTACACATACTTTTTGACAGATGATTCAACTTTAGAGATAATTACATTTATTCCCCCCATAATTGCAGACAATAAACTTTTTTATCTCCAGGTAGTTCATTAATCTAGTTTTGAACGATCTATAACCGATTTAAAAAAAAAAAAAAACGCCGTGGATACTTTAAATTGTCAAAATTAAATAGTTGTTTGTTAAGTTCAAATTTTTTAGTTCATTTACAGGTAAGTTTATGAAGAATTTCTTGTTTACTGGATTTTTTATTGGGGTGTTTTTCGTTTTTTTTTTCCTTTTTTTTTTCGTTTTTTTTTTTCTTTATTGAATATTTTCCGATGTTTATCATCTTTCATACTGATTTATGATATAATACATCTTTATAATATTGCGGAATCTGGTACTTTGTTGATACACTTACCCGATCTGGTCTGATCTTAATAGTAACAAATTGAAGTATTAAAATATATTTCTGTTCTTGAGTTTTTTTTTCTTTCTTGAGGTTTCAAGGTTTCGCTTTTAAGCTTCATCATTACTGACTAGTTGATGTAGATTAAATCATTTGGACTGACTTACTAAATATTTACTGGGGGTAATAGTCTGTTACATCGCATTATATGTTATCATAAAAAATTACTATATACTTTGCCAAAGAAATTTTCTTCAGATTGAACGGGAAATAGCCTTTCGAGAAGCTTTGGATGAAAGGAAAAGAGCATTTGAGGTTAGTCTAATACGGTCAGTTCTAATAAGGCGCTATTTTTCGTTTTAGATGAAGATATAGATATTTGTAGACGCTGCAGATATAAATTGATTTGAAATGTCAGAATATTTAAACAGCAAGTGAGTAGTATCCAGACGTATATGACATGATGTTTGCTTGCTAGTGCGCCATATGCATCGTTATATAATAGTATGTTTCTTTATATTTCTGTACGATTGAAAGAATTTAGCTTATATTCATGAAAGTCTTCTTTTTTAAGAATCTCTGTGAACATTCAAAAAAAGGTATCTGCAAACTTGCTTACCTTGTGTTGGATATCAGCAGAGTCATCACAACCAAGTTGTTTTAGGCAGTGTGAACCACTTCTAAATATCATCTTTTAAAGCTGTTCATTTTCCTTAACTTGAAAAGCATTTTTCAGCTTGCCAGTTTGGAATATGCTTATCCTTACAAAGCTGTTGGAAGTCTTGCTGTAACCTTTATTTCTGGCATGTCTGCTTATCGACATAAAAATTTGCTCCATTTGATACCGGTTGCAGTAGCGCTTCCTTACATGGCTTATGAAACTGATGTGTACTTTGGACAAAAAATAGGAAAACTTCAAAGTGAATTCTGTTAATTTTATTTTTCAAAATATCTTCATATTCATGCATGGAAACTGTTGAGGGTATTTGATAGGATCATTGTGTGTTGATTTATCGGGTCTGATGGATCTGACATGAGGAAACATACTGTTCGTTGCTAAATCTTACAGTGACATTTCATTTTTAGAGCGAGCTGACTTGTTATACCGGAAAAGATTAGCAGAGCATGAGCCTCATTTGATGGTGGCTGACGTGAAACAACGTTTAAAGGAGCTGCAAGAAGGAGGCGACGTGGCATAGGTCTATAAACTTTGCTATACTGATCAACCTTAAATTGATTTATTAGAATTAATATTTTTCTGCATAACAAATTTTAAAATTTTCTAGATTACGGTTTTTAGAGATGTAAATCTAGACTTTGGAAGAAGCGTCATTTTCTCTCTGGTCGTACCGAAGAAGTCAGCAATTTTTTTTTTAAAAACCTACGGTTGCATTACTTTGGAAAAACATCTGATCTAGCAGAGTCAGTGGGGCCTAATACTTGAATCGAGAACAAACAGGAAATTCCAGGAATCTCGGAAACACTGTTTTTACTCCTTATCATTTGGAATTATGACTATATAATTTTCTTATTCGAATCTTTGTAGTCTTTCAAATTCTAATAAAATATTGAACACTTTGTTGATTGTCCTCATATGTTTTTTTTTATGCTTTTGAAACTTCATGGAATGGTACTTGACCTCTCAGAATTCTTGCAGGCTGAGATTTGTTGTTGCGGAGGGGAGAAATCATTTGAGTTGGCAGAAGTGAAAATGTTTTATTCAATTCTTTGTTGCTTTTGCTGACCCGCCGTCAAGTATAGTGTGATAGAAATGGTTGAATAACTGAGCATCCTTTCAGGTGGTGCTGACGCCTAATAGTGACAGTATCTCGTCTATGTTTTACAAAATTGTCGTGGAGCGTAAACGCTGATCATTTAGGTAATTTTAGTATTGCTATGTGTGTGTCTGTTATGAAAGGTTGAATTTTTTTTTGGAATGACATTTTGAATTGCTAAGCAGTTCGCAGTATTAAGACAAAAATTCTGTTAATCAGCCTGCGTAGATCAAGTGGACGAAAAGTGGAGAAATTAAGCTAGTGATAGGAACTGACAAATTTTCAAATTACCTGATAATTGTAAAGTATTGTTTTGTTTATATTCTCAATGGGAACATTCTGGTCAAGCACTGCGGAGCTGCAAAATTATTACGATCAACAGGTTCCATTAACATATTGGAGTTTTAATTTTACTCATTATACGGAAAGTTCCTTGAAATTACGGTGGTTTTTCAAATTCAATTTCTTTAGATTGATTTCTCTGAATAAATGGACACCTGTAATAGTGGTGCCAAAACTTTTTTTTGGAATTTCAAGATTTCTCAAATGTAAGTGAAGTGTGTGTTTTTAAAAGAAATGTTTCATGACAGTTTTGATAATTACAGGCGATAGAACAAATAGCATTGCAAAATGTTTTGTTCGAACATAAAAGAGCTGTTGAGGTTTCTTTTCAATTCTAATAGTCTAATTATAATTCTGTCCTTTATCAGTTTATTTCTGATTTAATAAAGCAATATCATTAGATGAAGTAAAGTAAAGGAAAATTTTGCATGCTGTTCAATTGTAGATTCGATTCTGTGATGAATGGGAGATTGAAGTAGGGGATTATCAGACTGACAATAAATAGAAGGAAGCTTGGGTAGAGAACTACGGTGTTTTATTCTGTATAACAATATTCTTATATAGTTGTAATCAACTAGTTTTTTAGTTAGCGGATACACGAAAACTTATTGCTAACGAGTATTTGGCTGCTTTTTTGGCTGTATCATTGATGTTAGTAGGTCAGAAAATGAAGCAACCTTATCTGTTCTTCCTGCCATCTGTTCCACTTGTTGTTGGCCTTTTTTATAATTTCGACCAACAACGGGATATAGTGCTAGATACTATAAAAGGTACCATGTTCATATTTAATAATTATTGAATTTTACCGTAATATTCTGATATACTGGGTGTTTAATTCTTTCCATTTTTGCTTGAGAGGTAAGCAATACAGATTTCTAGAACCGAACTGTTGCAGCCTATATCTAACAAATATTTTAATCCATTGTGTACATAATAATCCAGCTAGTTTGCAAACATCTTAAATAGATTGCTAATGACAGTTTTAAAACGTTAGCCTCAGTATGACTCTTCCAGCAATATAGATTGTCAAATAGTCTTGGTAATTTTAATAAAATTCTCGAATTCTGTTTGATTTCTAAGCTTTTCTTTCGTATTCACAACTACAGTTTACATTCTATTGAAGAACCAAGCTTGCTTTATTTAAAATTTCAGTATTTTGTAATTCACGTTCAATAACTCTGGAATACTTTTTTGTGTTCTTAGGATCCTAGGCAGTAAAGTTATTATTAAAAAAAAAAAGATATGTTTTATAGATCAGCTCAATTAGTTTCAAAGTTTTCAGAGAGAGCTCAACAGTTTCGTCGAGAAAATCCCCGTTTATTTGAACCTGTTGGTGGTCCTATAACATTGGATGAGCTGGACAAACGTATTAAGCTGACAAAATGTTACAGTGAAAGGGACTCTGATAAAACAAACTAATATATCTTCAACATTTTTATAAGCTCTTTGAAACTGCAAAATTTTTATTTTGAAATTACCAGTTCAGTAAATAAATATCTTTTTCGCATTCTCTTTTTATGTACGTATCATCATTACATTTTACACTGTTTCATCTGCTTGGTACCTTGATTTTAACCATCTTATTCATACGGTGAGATTTTTTGCTCTCTCTTAACATTCATTTTCTTTTGATCCTGAATTTACCTTGCAAAGAGCTGCAGGAAAAAGGAAAAGGTTGTAATTAATTCTCAGATAGAATGCAACATAAACATGTTCTTTTGCAAAGACACAATAATTAAGATGATCTCCAAAAATTACTATTAAATGATTGCAAAGTCTTTGCAGTGCTTCGTTTTTATCAGGCTAACTAATATTTAATTAATTTAAATAGTGCTGCCAAGAAGGATCTCAATTTCGCTCTTATCTTTTCATTGATTTACATCTTATATTGATCATCAGCACGGTTAGTTTTTAGATGCTTTTATTTTGATATCCAAACAATCATAAATTACTCAACTGCACCTGTTATCAAATTGCGAAGCATATGATTTTGAAGCTTCTGCAAGGAGTGCACATTCCAGCTGATCGATGTCTAATGTTTCGATTGCTCCTGCGTCGAAGTATACCTCAATTTGCAAGTATTACTTGTAATTTTAAATGTTGTAGGAATATTAGTAATTATAAGAAGAATACATCATATCATATTTTTTTTATCTTTACTTTACTCTCAAACTTTCATACTAAAATCATTATATTTACCTTCTTTGGGCAATCTGGTTCACTTTCTTTATCATGATAAATCTCTAGATAATGATGACATAAAGCTTGTTCTGCTGTTATTCGTTTCCAAGGTGCTATTGCTAATAGCTGAAATAGTTTTAGCAGCAAACGATGAATTGCTGACGAATTATTGAAAAAAAAAAGAAAAGAGTTGAGAATCCATTGCTTTATTTTATTTTATTTTTTTATTCTGATAGACTTATACCTTTTCCAGCAGATCCACTGCTTGAGGATTTGCCCGTGGTATAATTGTGCTCCATGGAAGTGGTTTTTTTGGCCCACAACTTTCAATCCAACTGAAGGATGGATTTACTGTAAAAGTTTGTTGAAATTCTAGAAAATTCATTTTTGAAAAGTATTGTGCGATGGTAAACTACTAACCGTATGATAAGATTCGAGCTAATGCGTTCCATTACATCCTAAATTTATTTATTATTAAGAAATATTACTTTTTGTCATTAATCTACATCCTCTTTCTTATTTTTGTGTACAGTTCACCTTTTTTTTTTTCCTCTCACACTGCACCTTTATGCTAACAGTATGCATCATGAGTTAAATTCAAGACGACCCATCTGTAGAGTTGGATGTGGAATTGTTATTTTTTTCAAATAAAATCTGTTACCTTTTCTGGTGTTCCCAAATAATAAACGATGATTTTCACTTGACTTGCGGCATCTTTTCCTGGAAATAGCTGCCGACGAAGAAACATTTCGGCAAATATGCAACCTGCTGACCATAGATCTACCCTGTTGTAAAATATGTTCGTTATTATATTCTCATTTCTTCGTTGAGTTGATAGTGAAACAAGTAATTGGAATATTTCCCCTCAGCATTAGATGGCAATATTTCACTGCTATTAACTATCCTACTTCATTGGGAAAGATACACTAACTTTGTATCATAATCAACAAGTGAGAAAAGCAATTCTGGTGCTCTGTACCATCTTGTTGAAACGTACTGCTAAAAACGATAAACATTAATTTAACTTAAAATTCATAATAGGATGAAAGCTATTAATTTGTCCATTTTATCATATCCATTGTTCGTTACTGTTATATCTGAATCAATTTGATGATATGTTAAGATTGATGTATAGCAACATACAGTTAAAAAATTGCCATTCAGTAGAAGACTTTGATCGTCTAATTGTTGCTCAACCAGTCGAGCCATTCCGAAATCACCGATTTTCAATAAGCAATCACCGTTTACCAATAAATTTGATGGTTTTAAATCACGATGAACTATACCCACTGAATGCAAATACTACAAAACAAGTTCATTTAATGGAATATACAAAAAAAAATATGAAGTGTAAAAATGAAATAATTTTGTATTTCTCCCGCTTTCCACTAATATACCTGATAATTCATTGAGGTAACCTTTAATCCTCGTAAAATCTGGTACAGAAAATATTGATAATGTTGATCGGTAAGATCTTGTCGACTGTGAATTATTTGATGTAGATCAGTTTCCATCAAATCAAGTACCATATATACATCCAGTCCCTATAATCAATCATCCATCATTATCACTTCTCTATTATTATAGCATAAATTAATTTCAATTTTAATAATTCGAAATTGCACAGAAATTATCCCTATTATATTACATTGTTGTTAATTTGCATTTTACAATATTCCAGATAATTTAATGGATAGCTAAAAGACGATAGGCGTTATATGACATAGATTTTGTACATTTAATTCTCCAGAAAAGAAAACAGCCTTCAAAATTCAAATCTTGCTAATTCATTAAGTACTAAATATATATATATATATATATATATATATATGTTTTTTTATNNTTTTTTTAGCTTACTTGTGATCCAGGTGTAGCAAATACATCATGTACAGAAATGATATTATCATGATGTAAGCTTCGCAGTATTCGTACCTCACGAAGTGATCGTTTCAGAAGAATAGCCACTGAGAATGCTCGAGTTATCTTTTTTATTGCCACCTTTCTATTATTTTTCTGCAACAAAATTTCCATTCAAAATTGTTATCATATGATTGAAATGTAATTAACT